>WBZZ01000599.1:82500-125000 GCA_019918135.1 Paulinella micropora
TACGGGGATCTGATGAATACAACACCATTATACATCCACTCAATATCATCCAAAAACGTATAGTCCGTCTGATCTGCCTCAAATCATGGAGAACACCTACCAAACCACTTTTTGCCAAACTACGCCTACTCAACTTAACATGAAAAAATATAGCGTATGCATGGATGCACACTCCCTTGTTTACCCAGCCTTCAAGGCTTTCCTACCCCTCCACTACAACAATATCCGACCAATTACAGCTGTTCATAACTACAACACTAGGCGATCATCAAAGAAACACATGTACAACGACTCAAAAACTGGCCAGTACAGCAGAGCCGCACAAGCACAATGGGATAAGCTGCCAGGACATCTAAGAGACATCTCATACAAAGCTGAATTCAAAAATGAACTCAAAGCGTATCTCTTACAGCTGCAGCAATCCTGACACTGCCTACGGGCTAAACAGGGCGTTGGACACCTCATCATCAGATGATACCTGAGTGTGGGACAAGTTCAGCGTTGATCACATCCTAAGCCGGAGTGTGGTTAGCCAAACCCCCTTGGGGAGTCACCTCGTGTCTTCCAGGTTTTGTGAGCGCCACCGTTACAACTGAATGAGATTATAACACTTTCAGCGTATATATATATACATATATATACAATATTAACTTCATTTGTTTTTGTACATATATAGTATATATATATATTACCTTCCCTTTTATTTTTATTTTAATATTTTCAATCTATGTTATTTAATTTAATATTTTAATATTTTTAATAATTCAACTTTTTTTTATTCTTAATAATTTGAGACGTAGGTCACCATCTAGTTAAATCAATAGCAGAACTAATAGCTCTTGAGCTACCGATGTGTATGGATGACCAGAGGTTAAATTTCTTAACTTCATTAAATGGAAGGCCTAGGCCTAGTAGTAGTAGTAGTAGTAGTAGTAGTAGTAGTAGTAGTAGTGTAGTAGTAGTAGTAGTAGTAGTAGTAGTAGTAGTAGTAGTAGTAGTAGTAGTAGTTAGTAGTAGTAGTAGTAGTAGTAGTAGTAGTAGTAGTAGTAGTAGTAGTAGTAGTAGTAGTAGTAGTAGTAGTAGTAGTTACCTTTATGTTATAGTATATAATATGTATTACCTTTATGTTTATTTTTATTTTATTCTATCTTATTTTATTTTTAATACTCAATCTATTTTATTTTATTTTATTTTAATATTTTTTAATACTTTTAATAATTTAATTTTCATTACTGTTAATAATTTGAGAAGTAGGTCACCATCTAGTTAAATCAATAGCTCTTGAGCTAACGATTTGTATGGATGACCAGAAGTTAAGTTAAATTAACTTCATTAAATCGAAGGCCTAGGCCTAGTAGTAGTTCTAGTAGAAGTAGTAGTAGTAGTAGTAGTAGAAAGCCTAGCGAGAGAACTCAAAGAGGAACGAGATCGAAACAGGTTTTCCTCCAACAACAGCACCACCTCACGCATGAGCAGACCCCAGTCCATGCAATCTTCCAGTGCATCCTCATCACACAGCAACAACAACAACACACTTCAAGGCAGCTGGAAACAACCCTTTAATCTCGCAAACAGCAATTTGCATGAAAGTTTCCCGTTACATAAAAGGGAAGAACCACCGGTAGTACTCCCAAACAACGAATCTTTGGACACCGCGATAATCACCGGAATTCCATATGATTCCAAAGAAACTCAAAAACAAACTCAGAAAATAGTAACAGCTTTAATGAAAGCGAAAGGTATGGACTGTAAGGATGGTGACATATTACTTTGCAAAAGAATGATCTCGGACCATGCAGCAAAGATGTACAACCCGGAAACAGCAAAAACCACGCCTGCGATAAAAGTCCGGTTTGCAAGTAATCAGCTGAAGAAAAATTTCGTCCGGTACGATAAATCTTCGCATCCCCAGCACAAGCAAATCTCGCAAATCACGCCACGCTTGCAGAATTACACGGGTAAAGATTACCACATCATGTGTAAAGAGAGCTTGTCACCTGAAACACGCAAACTCCTTGACCACACAAAGCAACTCATGAAGGACTACCCAAATTTCGTGGCAGCAGTGTGGACCACAGATGGTGAGATATATCTACGCCCACGAGAGAGTGAGAACAGATTTAAGATCCAACGCTTGACTCATATTCGATACTTGAAGAACCACTTCAAGAACTGTGAGTCAGACCACTCATCTGCCTCCCCAAGGACCAACAGGTCAGGAAATACAACCATGTCTAGTTCCAGTTCGACGTTCCCTGCCAGTGAGGCACCGCAGTAAGCCATGAGCTCCTTATTACAGCCCAACCCCCTACCCCTGGAACACCTACCAGAACAGACTCAACCCAATTGCAACAATGCACCACACCCACCAGCACAAATCATACACCCACACCTCACATCTCTTCCCCCCAAGGTAAACAAACACTTCTCTATATATCATACGAATATCCGTGGTATAACAGGAAGCCACCAAACCCTACTTAACCATCTATCCAACCCTGACTGCACTCACTTCATCCCAGACATTATATCACTTACGGAATCAAAAATAACACCAGGTACACCACACACTCACTTCCCAATCCCAACATACACATCCTATCATACCACAGATGTGTCGGTCTACTATAAAAACGATATGCACATCACAATCTCTGAATCTAAAATCTCAAAAGCCTCTGGCGTAATCATGCAGATACACAGCACAGAACATAAAAATAATCCAATCCACACCATATTCCATATCTACAAAAGACCACTCTCACAATCCTACGACTGCGCTTTCTTCCAAGAGCTCCAAAACTACATGCAAGGTATCCTCTCTGCCTCCCCACACACGAGCATCACGATTGTTGGTGACCTTAACCTTGATCTCTTGCGCCCTACAAAACAGGTATGTGACTTCCTTGCAATCAACAACCTCTTCACCACAATCAAAAATCCCACCCGCAAAGCAAAGAGCCATACATTGCTTGATGTTATATTAACGACACTCACCTGCGATATCACATCTGATGTCTTACCTACATGCATCTCTGATCACCATCCCATCTATGCTATCTTTCACACCCCAATCACACATAAGAAAAATAATAATAAAATCCTAAGAAATAAGAGATATGAAGACAAGAAGGAAATAATAACAGAAGAAATAATTTATGAACTTAAGCAAGTTCTTGACCCAGAACTAAATAACGATACTCCTAATAATTATATAAATAAAATACATACAGCTATTAAGGCAGTGGTAGAAAAATATGAAAAGCGTGTAAAGAAACGAAAATGGAAACCATGGTGCAATAATGAAATTAGAGCCATGATTAAGAAACAAAGAGAACTGTATGAAATAAAAATAGCATGCCCAGTTAAAAGTAATAGAACTAAGTATAATAAGCATAGAAATAAAACTAATAGAGAGATTAAGAAAGCTAAGAAAGCATACATGACTACCTTAATGGAAAAACTAAGTCACGATCCAAAAAAACGTATGAATGCGTTGAGAAAGCTGATCCCACAGACACAAGGTCTGAAGACCTCGCCCACCCAACTCCGCGTAGATGATAAGGTAATCACCGACCCCAAAGGTATTGCCAATGCACTCAACAGACACTACACGACGGTCGGCTCCAAGGTCAGTGCCCAAATCCCCCAAGAACATAAAGTCAGAGAAGAGGAAATAGACCTAACACAGAGAAAACTGCCTCCCTTTACACTCAAACGCATTTTGCAGGATGATGTAGTTGATACACTGAAAGCAATTAACAGAAACAAAGCAGAAGATATAAACAAAATAAAACCAGCCATCATGCAAGACCTTACAAAGTACATTGCCCCGATATTAACAACGCTCTTTAATAAAGCTATAGAACATAACCAATACCCTGATGCACTAAAAATAACTAAAGTTATTGAAATATATAAAACTAAAGATAGAACGCTGCCTGAGAATTACAGACCTATCTCGCTACTGCCGATTATTGCTAAGGTCTTTGACACTATACTCAACAAGCAACTGATGGCCCACCTTACCAGGTACGACATCCTCTCCCGAACTCAATACGCCTTCCGACCACACTCGAACACAACAATCACTACACAAACCATCTTAAATCACATCCAAAACCTCAAAGGCCCAGGAAGGTATGTACTTGCTCTATTTATTGACCTATCGAAAGCCTATGACACTATCGATCATGAAACACTGATCCATAAACTACGAAATAATATAAATTTTAGCGATAACACCACTACATTTTTTAAATCATACCTCACAAAACGATACCAAACAGTATTTACCCAATATGCTCGTTCTTATCCACGCAAAATCACACATGGGATCCCGCAAGGTAGCACACTCTCAACAACGCTCTTCATTCTATACATCAATGATATTATACTTTCACTAACACACGGGACAGTCTTTGCATACGCAGATGACACCACACTTATCATTGCTGCTAAGAATAAAGAACAACTCCAAGAGCAAGCACAAACTGATACAACGAACCTTGTCCACTATTTCTACAGACATAACCTAGTACCCAACCCCACCAAAACCACCTACACGATCTTCCACAAGCATGAACAGAAGGTGCAGCTCGACTTGACTATCGACGGCAAGAGGCTCCAACAAGAACGAAAGGTAAAAGTATTAGGTACAATCATCCAAAGCAACCTGTCCTTCCGTACATATACAATCTATTATATTCCGCCTTCAACCATTCGTCCAAATGTTTCGTTATGTGAACAGCCTACTTCCCACTCACATCCTCCTCCAACTTTACTATGCACATGTATACCCCCTACTTATGTATGGTATCTCTATATGGGGATCTGATGACTACAACACCATTATACATCCACTCATTATCATCCAAAAACGTATAGTCCGTCTGATATGTCTCAAATCATGGAGAACACCTACCAAGCCTCTCTTTGCCAAACTACGCTTACTCAACATACTTAACATGTATAAGTACAGCGTATGCATGGATGCACACTCCCTTATTTACCCAGCCTTCAAGGCTTTCCTTCCCCTTCACTACAACAATATCCGACCAATCACAGCTGTTCATAACTACAACACTAGGCGGTCATCAAAGAAACACATGTACAACGACTCAACGACGGGTCAATACAGCAGAGCAGCACAAGCACAATGGGATAAGCTGCCAGAGCACCTAAGAGATATCTCATACAAAGCAGAATTCAAAAAGGAACTCAAAGCATATCTCTTAAGGATGCAAGAATCCTGACACTGCCTACGGGCCTAAAGAGGGCGTTGGACACCTCATCATCAGATGATACCTGAGTGTGGGACAAGTTCAGCGTTGATCACATCCTAAGCCGGAGTGTGGTTGGCCAAACCCCCTTGGGGAGTCACCTCGTGTCTACCAGCTTTTGCGAGTGCCACCGTTATATATAGTACTGAGTGAGAATATAACACTTTCAACATATATATATATAAATATATATATTATATATATTTACGTATATATATAATATATAGTACTGAGTGAGAATATAACTCTTTCAACATATATATATATATTATATTATATTATTATATATATTTCCGTTTTTTTTTTTTTTTTTTTTTCCTCGTTCCTCACTGAACTAGAACTTTACTTTGACTTCATAAAAGATTAATCTAATATATATATATATATATATTAATATATATACATATATACATATATATATATTTGTTAATTCCATATATATTTATTATTATTGTTATTACTATTTTATTATTATTATTATTATTATTATTATTATTATTATTATTATTAAGGACACCGTGATAGCCCAGTGGTCAAGTTCTACCATCTGGGCCCTGTCGCCAGTTCGATTCCCGTCGGTGCCACCAGTATTTTCATTGAACATACCGCTCCGTCTGGACCAGTATTTTCATTGAACATACCGGTCCGTCTGGAAGTGTTGGAACTGCCCTTGCGGGGGTGTCATTAGAGCTTATCGTCAATTCTTCGTACTCCCCTCACGGGTGAGACGATGGAGGCGCATGTGCAGAAATGCATCAGCCATTGACAGAGAAGCACTATTATTATTATTATTATTTTATTTTCATATTTTTAATCTAAGTCATTTTATTTTAATACTTTAATATTTTGATAATTTCTCATTACCTTTAATAACTTGAGACGTAGGTCACCATCTAGTTAAATCAATAGCTCTTGAGCTAACGATTTGTATGGATCGACCAGAGGTTAAATTGTTAACTTCGTTAAACCGAAGGCCTAGGCCTAGTAGTAGTAGTAGTAGTAATAGTAGTAGTAGTGGTAGTAGTAGTAGTAGTAGTGGTGGTGGTAGTAGTAGTAGTAGTAGTAGTAGTAGTAGTAGTAGTAGTAGTAGTAGGAGGAGGAGGAGGAGGAGGAGGAGTTGTAGGAGGAGGAGGAGGAGGAGGAGTTGTAGGAGGAGGAGGAGGAGGAGGAGGAGTTGTAGGAGGAGGAGGAGGAGGAGGAGGAGGAGGAGAAAGAAAGAAAGATTTAGCATATCTCACAAAGAAAACAATTTACAAATATTACGCAAAGTACGGCTTCAAAATCTTCAACGAAATAGCCAAAATATCCTCTTGTGCCAGTTCTAAGTGTACGGTAGTGTACGTTGGAGGAGGTCTGCTTTTACCGTAGACTGCGGGTGAAAATCAAATTCTCGCTTGCACTCTTTTTGGCAGTGGGTTGAAAAAGGGAGGGAAAAGGGGAACAACACACACACGGAGAGGAAGGCGGCTGTGAGTACTGTTGCGATGTTCTCTCGGGCGGTGCAGAAGGAGGCTTTCATCGTGTTGGGGGATAAGCAACAGGTACCTGCCCATCAAAAGCAAGAAAACATCTCAAGCCGCTCCCAGGTTCTCCTTGAGGACCAGCTGAAGCAAACTAACGGAAGTGCAGTAGTGCAACCAACTGTCGATCCCACCAAGCAAGGTCTTCCCTTGAATTTCGTTAATGATCTCTGATAAAAGTCTGATTTTCTTTTTTTTCATCCTAATGTTTCATATTTATGGATAGATTCGGCACTTCCCAAAAGCAAAAGCTGTACTTCTACGCCAGAGGTGCGTTATGATATAGCTTTTTTGACAGGCGCGTAGGACTTTGGAAATTGATAGGTGAAGTCAAACGGACCTCATGATCGCAGCCAGTACAAAACCCCTCCCAATTCAAAGAATTCCAAGTATGTACTCCCCGTGAACCCAAGCTGCTTTCAGCCAAGTCTCATTCTTCCCTTGACGTGAGCAGGCAGCCTGGCACCTCTATCGAACCCCGTCGCTTCTCGGTCTTCGATGATCTGGGTGGAGACCCAGAGATTATCGACACTACCTCCAACATCGGTCGAATCTTGATTCGTTGTTGATTCGTAATTATTTGAGCGTTACCGATCTTTTTGATTCGTTGATTCGTATTATTGAACGTTACCGATCTTTTTGTTTGCAGAGTTGAGGAACCTAATGCTGGAAGTTGGAGAGACTATGCAAGAAAAGTTGGATATGCAAGAAGAGAAGGTGCAGCAGCTTCTCGCGATGGCCAAAGAACACAATCTTCAGACTCTGAAGCGAATCGAAGCTGTCTCGAACAGTTCCGCTCAGTCCGCCTCCCAGACTACGCAAGCAACCGAGCGTATAACGAGACAGCTGCAATCCATTTCTGAAATGAAGGAGGAAATAGAACGGGAAGCCGAGATGGTGAAACAGTTGCATACCACCGTTTTTGAATCTTTTAAATCGGAGGTAAGCTCTCTTTTTCAAAATGTAGGCTTTGTTCAAATTTTTTTCTTCTTTTTTTTCTTTCCTTCTTTATTTATTTATTTATTTATTTATTTATTTATGTATTTATTTATTATTATTATTATTATTATTTTCTTTCGTAGTTGCTGGACAAGGTCTCGGACTTCGAGAATAAGGTAATCAAATGTTATTGCACTTCCCCTTGGTTTATTTTTTAACGTTGAAAAGAAGAAAAAATGCTTACATTTTTTCACTTGGCATTTTGGACAGTCGCATTTTTCAAATTGTTTATCTGGTTGAAGATGAACTTTGATCTGTTCTGTGCTTTAGACCTCAGATTATCTTCAAACAGCATTTAAAAAGTCCGAGGAGCAGCTCATGGTCCCTCCTTTACCAAAAAAGCTTTTGTTTCTTGCGTCTCTTTTCCTACCGTGCCCCCAATGCGACAACACAGATATCTTACATTTTCGCCCGAGCTGTGGCAATTCAGTCGTGTCCTCGTTTGTTGCGTATTCCATCGGTGTACAGGACTCCAGGTCCGAGTTTCAGCGCCTGCTGGACGCCCTGGCTGACAAATTCAGCAAAGAACAAATGCAAAGATACGACCAACTCAAGCTGGATGTGGACCAGCAGAAGATCAGCATGATTCAGATGCAAGAGCACCAGCAGAACCTCTTCACACAACAGCACGAACAGCAGAAGCTGATTTTCATGCAGGCGCAGAAGAAGCGTGAAGAGCAGGATGAGTATCACAAACAGCTGTTCGCGGATGAGATGCATGCGCGCGAGGAACAACACAAGCACGAGATGGCTGAATATCGCAAATCTGTGGAGACGACACAGGCGGAGGCACGAGAAGAGGTCCGTAGACAGACCGAAGCCCACAAAGCTGAATTGGTCGCACAACGAAAAGCACTGGAGGTTGCGTTGACCAACGCACATGATGAGCTGAGAAAGAATGCAGAGCAGCACCGCTCAGACTTGCAGATGCAACGCAAAGCCTTGGAATACACTGTGGTAGAGGCACATGAAGAGATGCGCAAGTTGCGAGGAGAGATGAAGAGGCAACTACAGGCTCAGCGTGATGGGATGAAGAAGCAACTGCAGGCTCAGCAAATGCAGTTCGATCAGATGCTCAAAGACCACCGAGAAGAGGTCAGGAAGCAACAAGCCATCATGGAGGAGGACATGGGGCGCTTGAACACCATCCATGCCAGCGAGCAAGAGCAGGCGCGGGAAGCGATGAAGAAGCAACACTTGGGCTTTCAAGACGACTTCATCAAGCAGCAAGATGCGCACGAACAAGTACTGCAGACTATGCGTGATGAAATCAACAAGAAAAATCTAGAACACGAGGATGAGTTGCACGCCATCGCAGACAGCAACAAGCATCAGCTGCAGGTGCATCAAGAGGAGATGAAGAAGCTGCGAGAGGACATGAAGGTGCAGAACGATGTGCATGAGGTACACATGCATACACACACGTACATACAAACATAAACACATACATACATACACAGGCCAACTTGCGCAAACAGCAACAACAGCACGAGAAGACTTTGGCAGAGCTGAAGAGCCAACACATGGATGAGGTAGCTTCTATCTATCTATCGGGACTAGTGCCCACTCCAGCCCGCTACCCAGTCGCCGATTGGCGGCGGGGTGGAATTGATGCCTATGTCTTCGGATGTGCAGAGCTGATAGACCAAACATTATCTATCTATCTATCTTACCTGTCTACAGAGGAAGAAAGTGCAGGACGAGATGGAGACGCTGCGCAGCGGGCATGAAGGTATGTATGTATGTATGCATGTATGTGTAATGTATGTATTGTGTGTATAGACGAGCAGCGCAAGCTGCAGAAGCAGCACGAGAAAGGGCTGCAATCTCTGCTGGACCACATGCGCAAGCAGCAGCAGCAACACCAGCAGGAGATGACGGCACAGAACGATCGCCACCTGCAGGTCTTTCTCTATTGATTTCTTTTCTTCCTTTCCTTTCCGTTCCCTTCTTTCTTTCTGTTCTTTCATTCTTTCTGCCTTTCTTTCTTTCTCTCTCTATCTCCTTTCTTTCATGTCTTTTCTTCTCTTCTAGGAGATGCAAGTTCAACGAGCAGCCCTTGAGAAGCAGTCAGCGGACTATCTGACGGCCATCACCAAACAGCAAGAGCGGCATGAAAGCGAGCAGACCCAGCAGCAGAAAGCCCACCAAGAAGAGCTGACAGCTGTGCGTGAGGTGATCACTACTGACTTTCTGCATGTTCTACTGCCTCACTACTGCCTTTTTCTGCATGCTCTATCGCCTCCCTGCTGCCTTTTTGCATGCTCCAAGGTGATGGAGAAGCTGTTGCAAGCGTTGCGGGAGGACATGAAGAAGCAGAACAACGAGCATGGCGCCAACCTGCGACGACAGCAGGTCTATCTATCTATCTATCCATCCATCCATCGATCTTGATATCTATCAGGCGCTGCACGAGGAGGCGCAGCAGGCAGCACTCAGAGCCCATCGCGAGGAGCTGCTGGCTGCTCAGCAGAGGGCGGCGGAGGAACTCGCCAACGCCAGGAAAGACGCTTACAAAGAGGTCGCTTTTGTGTATGTATGTATGAATGCAAATTGCAGACGCATGCTCGGGCTCATGTTGATTGACGTGTTATCAAACGTGCAGGCGCAAGAAATGTTGGAGATCAAGGCGCAATCTTTGGAAGTGAGCAACGCCGAGGCGATCAAGGTGATCGCCTGTGTCCTAATGTACAAAATTCTCAAACTACTGATTGTTTTGTTGTGCCATTCCCTTGGGCTCTTCAGGCTATTACAGGCAAAATGCGCGAAAAGATCCGAGCCATCGAGACGACTCAAGCGGAGCAAATCAAGTTGCAGAATGTGGAGTTGAGCAAACAGCAAGCTCGCTTTCAACGTCAGCAGAAACAGCTCCAGACTCTGCAGCAGGTACGTATGTATTGTTTGTGTATTGTATGGAATGGAATCTAATGTATGTATGTATGTAGGCACAGAAGCAACAAAAACTGGTCGAGGAGAACGCGCGAGCCAAGGCAAAGGCAGCAGGTGGATACATACATTTTATACATTCACATAGACATTCAAATATACATACATAACCATACATACATAGGGATCGAAGCTGAAAACGCGGAAACGACATGGCATTATTGAGCAATCCACTGAACGCCTCATTCAACTAATACTTCCTGCACTGGACGTCCTCCGCACAGAAGCACAGAAAAGCGTACATTCAACACTTAGATCTCATTCCTGCAAACCAAAAAAAAAAAAAAGAAAGGGAGTCGGAACATTTGAACATTTTTCTTCTTCGAACGTCGCGATTTGAACCTTCGTGGCGGAGTGCACTTCTCGATGTAGACTCAATTTAGATTTATCTGCTCATCTCTCGATGTAGACTCAATTTTAGATTTATCTCATTCCTATGAGCTGACGTTTGTACGTTACCAGTAGCTAGTATTGATCTACCATGGCCCCCAGTAGCATGTATTTTCAACCTTGACCAAGATTTGATTGATTGACTGACTGATTGATTCATTTATTGGCTGATTGACTGATTGACCTCTACCCTTCCGCAAGTCCCTGTACGCCAACAAAAAACCTATCAACATAGTGGACTCTTCCTTGCTTTTTGTTGTTGTTTCTGCTTCTTCTTCGCCTTTCCCCCTCTATCGCTTCGTCTCTCTCCTGTAGATTCAACTATCGTACTCATAAGTATGCTCATTTAGTTTACATATCGCTCCCACTGCCACCCGGACAAAAAAGGAAATCCCTGAAAAGCACACAAAGTTCAAGTCACACCAACCGCGAATCCCAACAATTTGACAAGTAGGCCACTTCACACACATACGTCTACACATACAAACCCCAGACGTGTGCAAGCAAGTGGTGGGCATCGTCATGTGTGATGTCAAAGGTTTGCATCGATCAGAGGTTTGCAGGTGCAGGGGCATAACTTGGGATTTTTTAACATGTCGGAACATGCAAGGAATGTCCCAGGTGCTGGGGTTGAATTTCTTTGCCACGGTGACAAACTTTTTGTCGGGAGGGTAGTACGATGCATATGTCTTTTCTGTTGTCCCCTTAGAGGCTTTAGAGGCTTCTGTGCACGGTTTAATTTTTCTCTTTCCTTTTTTGTATAATAATGATAATAATGATGATATTAATAATAATAATGATATGAAATGCGCGGGGGGGGGGGACCCAATTTTTCCCTCTCCACTCAAACCCCCCACCCCCTCCTGCCGACACCTTTCAGGGATGATAAAATAATAATAATAATCTCTCTCTCTCTCTCTCTCTGTTGTGTTGAGACTTGCTCTAGTTACTTTGTGTAGCAGCCATCGTCTGAAACAAGACGCACCCTTAGACACATTACTAATTGGCCATATTATACACAACATAAACTTTTAGATACATGTATTATGATAAAACAACTTTATTCAATATTCTGTTGCCAAGGTCTTAGACTTGGTATCAGCTCGTATCACGTGAATATGCCTACGGGTGTCATTTAGCAAAATCGCTCTATTTCAACCTCTCAGCACTGCCATGAATCATGTTTATAAACATGGGCTACATGGCTTTAGTTCAAGGTTTCGTAACTCTACACTGAAATTTCGCGAAAATTCATGAACACAATTCTGAAGTCATCGCTTGAAAACCCAAATCTGCACTCAGGCCAGGGCTTTCAAATGAAGTTTTCAGTCTGGCCATGTGTAAGCTTCAGATGACTGAGAAAGGCTTCAAATCGAATGGTTTTGCAAGTCGTATGTCCGCGGTCCTGTTTATTTAGTTATATAGTAAGAGTTTCCCTTTATCTAACTAGCTACCATCAAAGGAATGAATGATAACGACTACTATGTCACGCATAAATTGAGGCGTCGCCTTGGATCATGTTTCTGAACTAGTCAGTATTTTTGTCGGTTAAGATCAGAAAGACATTATTTATTGTAAGCCGGGGTGTATATCCACTCAATCCAAACACTCTGAGAATAACCTAATCTTCCTTTCAAGTTGCAAAAGAGAGGAAACCAGTATGGTGGGAAAATGTAGGAGACTATCAGAGCCAAGCAAAGAAAAGGAAACAGAGAGGCATTTCCTTTTGTCCGCCTAACGATAATATTATCTGGCGTAAAAAGTACCGGTTACTTGTCTTAATATTACAGTTTTCAGCCAGCTTAAAGTATATTAATATGTAGAGACAGGTATAACAATACCTTGACTTATAGCTAGTCTATAAATATTTAACTGTGTATAGTGTTATATATATTATAATATTAATAAGAAAAGTTCATATACTGATTTACCTATTTGCTTCTACAATCTCCCCGTCTTATACGGGCTGCTGCATTGGACAATTAATTAGACCCTTCCTCCTCAACTACGTCCGTATTGCTGTTTGGTACGTTAGCATTGTTCGTTACGGTTAGTAGTAGTATTCGTTATTAATACGGCCCGGCCAGTCATTTAGAGTACCTTTTCTGGTACTGGTGGCACTAGCTTTTTATAATTACCTTTATTGCCCATATCAGGCTTTTTCGTGTATCATTTTCTGAAGTTAATCTTTTGTGTGATGTCAGTTGGAGTGACGGGAACTGTTCAGTATTGTTATTGCTGTTGACATTCAAGAAAACAAAAATTAGTTTTTCATTTTTGTGTCAGATTTTCATTTTTGTGACAGTTTTTCATTTTTGTGAAAAAAATTCAAATTTTCAAATTTAACAGTAACCGAGAAAATTTACGATATTTTGCGGACGAATATAGCAGTTAATTTGAAAAATTCAAATTTTCACCCAAAATCAAAATTCCAACCAAAACTGAAATTCCAATCAAAACAGAAAAATCAATTTTTTTTTTTGTCTTGAATGTCAACAGCAATATATAAATTCGTTTACGCCGGTGGGAAGCAGTCACAGTGGCTGGTAGGAGGGGCGCCCCGAGTTCCGGTCACCGTTTGCAGAAGTCGTGAGGGTTTTCTCCTAACTTGTTATCGAGCCTTGGAGCGTGACCTGTGCAACTGATCGCAGAGGAGAAGCTTCGTTAAAGGGGTGAGTGGTCCACCTTAAGTGACCACATTACAGGAAAGTGAGCATTTTCAATTGTGTGGCTACAGCTGATCACTGTAGATACTTCCCACGCTCTGCTTTGCTGGTGTGCAGTGCAAGGGCAAGGTGGGGCCCCGGGACAGGACAGAGAGCAAGACACAGAAGCTTGCAGTGCGCAGGGAGGGTGAGCCTCCGGGCCTAAAGTGTGTGATGCTTTTGTCAGCTCGGTGACGTGGCCAGTTGTGATTGATTGCAGTGGTAACTGGTGGATTAAGCACCCCTGGCACACGGGACACAACAGCTTACCTTGCTAAGTTCTTGTCGCATTCGTACTGCATCATTGCATATACTCCTTGTATTGCTGTAGTGACTTTGTGAGGAGTGAGAGAGAGAGATGTGGTGAGGGAGTGAGCTCTGAAGAACCGTGCATTGGACACGAGGGGAGGAGCGAAAGGTAAGTGTTTAGGTGGTTGTACAAAAACAACTACAAATCTAGGTAGGTTGAAGAACTGACTTTGCAGATAGAGTTGCTGGTAGGTGGAAAGCTATCATAGGTGGTAGCTGAGGTAGCCTAAGTGTAGTTTGAGCAATAGAGTCAGTGGTAGCACACGTGGTTGAAGAGAGAGAGAGAGTGAAGGGTGGTGTGGACAAGCAAACACTATTCTGTGTAGTGTGTGTGTGAGTCTGCTCGTAGCCTCTGTGGAGTTCTCTCTGTGTGGGAGTGTGTGTGGTTGCTTGCTTGTGTCTGTGCCATCAGAACAGCGTAAGCATAGCGTGACCCTATCTCTATTTTGCAAGTAGAGAGCATAGCTGTGTGCTGTGTGTAAGTGTGTGTGTGTGTGTGCAGCGTGTGTCTGTTCGAGACTGACGGTGGTTATGAATGACCACTAGTAAGACAGACAATAAGATCACGTTCACCGGCAAAGAGGCATGGATCCTATTGCATAGGCAGGTAGTGCAAAGCTGTAATGCTAAGGCCCCTAAGGAAGTGCTACAGGGTGCTGACGCCCGCAAGCAATATGTACATCGCGAAAACGTATTAGGGATACAGCTTAAGGGTAGAGAGAGGTGCCCCCCTTTATACTAGCTTGACAAGAGGTAGCAGAGTGGAATGATTGGGCAGACTTGGACGAAGAAGTACTAAAGGAATACTTCGAGGACAAAGCCAAGGGTCCTACTCGCCTGTGGCCTATGCCCAACCCCAAACCGGATGCTTCAAACCTTGAGGAGGCGTTAGGGGTAGAGGAAGACAAGGAAAACCCCAGTCAAGCGTTAAAAACCGGTATTTAGCAGTCCGAAAGATAAACCAGCCACTGAGACTGAAGAGGGAAAGGAAGAGGAGGAGGAAGATGAAGACCGGCACACCTCTGACCTCTACTCTAGTGGGTATGCTAGCACTGACAAACCTAGGCTGTCAGCTGGCAAGGGCTCAGACTTAGAGGGCGACAGCAAGAGTGGGGCCTCCCGAGGACAGACGGACCCCTCTAAGGTCAAAAACCCACTGGGGGGTGCTAAATTAAATCATGCTGTCGCACTGACACGACAGGTGATGGCCTATGATGCTAGTGTACTTGCTGAGATGAGCAAGCAAAAAGAGAGGGTGTTCAATATCATCTATGACATGCTCGGGGGTGAGGCGAAGAGCCTGGTGCGTGACTTAGCTGATCCGGAGAAGCTGACCTTTGGCCAAAACCCTAAAGCACTGTGGGACAGACTGCTAGCCCGGTACAAGAAGGCCGACCCCTCTGATGTTCAGGACAAGGTGAAGGAACTGAATGACTTCCTCTTTACGAGTAAGCAACAGTACGTCGGTCAGTGTGTAGACTTGAACGCTAGGAGATACTGGTTGGCTGCTTATGGCCAAGCCCCAACCGATGACCGAATGCAGCAAATAGTGAAGGATGCGTTAGTGGGCCCAAAGCAATCTGACTCTAGGGTAAAGAAAGCTTGGCAAGTCTGGGTTGAAATGGCTGAACTCAGCCTCAGTGTCTGAATCGTAAGCAGTTTAAGTGGGACTTCGCCTCCTGGTGGAGGTTCGTGCAAGATCGTGCCCTTGAGCTAGACAAGAAGTTTGACCGGGCCAAAGTGACTAGCTCCACGGAGAAAGGTTTGGCAGCTCGCAAGGCTGGGAAAGGGAAACCCAAGGACGAGTGCTGGCTCTTCAGCAAGGAAGGCAAATGCACTCGTGGGGCCTCCTGCCGCTACCTCCATGTTGGAGGGAAGGTGAGAGGGGTGTGTTTCCTGTGTGACAAACAGGGGGAGTGTAGATGGGCCGACAAATGTAGGTTTGAGCATGATCCCGCTAAAGCCAAGAAGACCCCTCCCAAACCGGCAGACACCCCAAAGGGGGAGAAAAGCAAGAAGAACGAGAAGAGCAAGGGGCCAAAGTGCTTTAAATGCTTCGAAAAGGGACACATCGCCGGTAAGTGCAGCAAGAAGTGCCGGTTGTGCGGGGGCAAGCACAAATTGAGCAAGTGCCCGGACAAAGGCCGAAAGGAGAAGGGGGAGGCAGCAAAAGGCTCAAAAGGGGGGAGTGATAGTGATGACTCCGAGGTTGAGGAGCCGGGCGTGGCCTTAGCTCAGATGGTAAAGTTCCTAACCGGCAAGTCGAAAGACAAAACCCTCATGGCTAAACCCGGGGGTGCAAACCTTCCCGAGCCGATCATGCCACCGGAAGACGAGAACAGTCTTGAGATCTTGCTTGAGGATGATGCCGACATAGATAAGATGAACGAGGGGCGATGCCATGGAGTAGCGGAATGAAAGCGCCGGTGCGTAGCCCGGTTGAAGGACCTTGAGTCTCCCTTCAACAGCCTTAGGATTAAGGCAGCCACCCTCATCGACAGCAACTATTGCGTTGAGCATCAGTACCAGCGAGCCAAGCAAGAGAGAGAATGCCTTGCGCCGGTGGGCAGCCGACATAGCTCGAAGGGATCATCTAGCTCTAATGTGCGAGATGGGAGAACGAGGGTCAGAAGCCCAAATCAAAAGTGGGAGTCATCCCCTAATGGTTGAGGCCATAGTGAGACACGAAGCCGCGAAGCGGGGTATCCCTTGGAACCGGTCCCTCTTGCAGACTTGCCCATCACCCACTATGCGAAGCCCCGTGAACCCGGACAGTTTACCGAGTGGGTCATTAGCCGTCAACCGGTAACATGGGAGGCGTCTGGTCTACCCTCATGGCGGAAGGTGTACCGCCAACATGAACCTCAGGCCGGTGCCCAAGCGAAGCATATGTACTTCCGAGGTGGGGTATCCCCCTCTCGTGGGGGAGTTGTGCCCCCGTCCGTAGCATCGGTGCCGGTACGCGCCCAAGAGGTGAAGGGTACTCCCCTCCGTCCGGTAGCACCCCCGTGGAGAGAGTAAGGGTAGACCTAGCGGGGTGAGCGGGCCGTCAGCGGTACCTGCCCCGAAGGTTGAGATTGGTTCAAAGGCCGAGCCGGCTGAGGCTGGTAGTCACTGTGGTATCATGAGCCAAAACCTGAAATCTTTACTCCAAGCAAAAAGGGAAAAGGTACATGGGGTGAAGGTGAGGCCCGGCCCGGAGGACTACCAACGATGGTTTGGCGGACGTGGAAGATGAGCCTCTGGAGATGCAGTCCGAGGCCGATCCTTCCTCAGGATCCGACGGGGAGGAGGAGCGTGAAGGTGAAGAGTCCCCGGCTAGAGATTGGGACGTGGGTAGAGCTCCGGTAAGGGTGCCGTCCCCCATAGGTCCCGACCCTAGTGCTGATGCAGACCCCGGTAGTGGGGATGCTACCGCCGGGGGTCCGATAGCAATCCGGTGACTACGCTCTCCACCAGCCCAAGCAATAGGCGTAGGTCAGTGGGCGCTCGTGCGTTTGGCTTCCTTGAGACGGTACGATCGTCCGTGAGTGGGATGCCCTGGTTTGCGTCCCATGCTAAGACGGTACCCCCTGCAGACCGAAAGGTGACTTCCCTGTTACCCCCTACTACTAGTACCGGTCCGTCTACGGCCCCCTCAACCTTAGCTGAGCCTGATAGTCCTACCCGACTAGGTACCGGAGAGCGAGAGAGTCGACTCTGACCAGTGGCAGAGCAGCAAGAGGAGATGCGCCGGTTGCATCGTCCGGGGTTGAGCGGTGAGGAAGAAAAAGATGAAGCTGACTTCCGGAATAGGTGGGGAGAGTGGACTAGGCTGTTGTACGACTGGGTGCAGGGGAGTGAGTATCCCATGAACAAGCCTAGGTGGCCGAGACATTGGGCCGTAGAAGGAGCAGCAGCAAACAGTGCCGCCGTGTTTCAACCTCGTACTAAGCCGTTCAGAGTCAGAGAAAGGGTGGTGGACGGTGAGAGCGTACTAGAGAAGGAATACGCAAGTTTGCCGGAAGCCGAGGGAGAAGCTGACCCGGTGGACGACCTAGTTCGTTTCATGACCGAACGCGGATGGATGGCTAAGGGGATCCGGCTAGCAGAACAGGCCCTCCTAGGACGGAATGCGGACAAAGACCCCATGTTCGATTCGGGAGCTACGTTGCACTTTGTGCCGGCCGGAGCTGAACAACGCCTGTTCAACATTCAGCGAGGGATGAAACGGGTAGATACGGTCAACAGGGAGACCACCGTGACTAAGAAGGGCTCACTAGACATGACGACCGTGAACGGAAAGGGGGAAAAGAACAGGTTACATCTAGGTAGTGTGTGGGTTAGCCCCAACATAGATGAAACCTTAGTCTCCGGTCCTCAGTTAGCCAAGGATGGTTACAGTGTAGTCCTCCACAAGAAGGGAGAGGGATACATCACTAAGGCCCGGATACCGGACATTTCCCCAGAGCTTAAGGCCGGGGTCCTTTACCTAGACGACAAGGACAAGGTGTGGCGTTTTGTGACGTCCACCAACCAAGAGCTGGTGGCAGATAAGATTGAGGCTAGAGCTTTCTTTGGAAAGGAGATGGCTAAGGTCACGGAGTTGACTAGTGAACAACTTCACCAGAAATTCGGAGGGCCCGGAAGCAGCATGCAGGGCCTCATCAGTGAAGCGTACGGGATCAAGATACTGGGTGACAAAACCCATGAGCAAGCGGTAAAAGAGTGTAAGGAGTGCCCGGCCGCCAAAGGGGGAAAGTGAACCACCCGGCAAGCAACCAGTTGACACAGGTAGGGAAGTTCGAAGCAGTGGCGTTCGACAAGTCCGGGTGCCTACGCAAACCCCTCCATTGTGGGTTTTGGTACGGCATGGTGGGAATCGAGGCTAACACCGGGTATGCGTTTGGCCTCCTTCTAAAGGACGGCACCGCGGCACCACAAGTGCGTTTCATGCGGGAATGCATAAACTTCCTTGAGACGCAAAGCGGCAAGAAGGTGAAGGAAGTCCGGGTAGACGGTGAGCATATCTCAGCTGACTTCAAGGAGCTAGTCCGGGACAAGGGAGTGAGGAAGAGGATCAACACCCTCAACGAACACAACAAGAACGCCTATGCCGAAGTGTCCCAACGTGACTTTTGGCGCAAAGCGCGTCATAACCTGGTTAAGGCTCAGCTACCCTATGAGCTCTTGGGATACGCCTGGCAACACTCTATCCTCTTACACAACCTTTCCCCGGTGGTGAGGTCCGGATGTTTGAGCTTATGCCCCGTGAAAGGAAGGTAAATTGGATAGCTTACCTTCATCCTTTTGGGTGTCTATGCCACATGGTCATCGAGGGCAGGTTGGGACACGACGAGAGCCGGACGCACATGGCCGCCTGGTTAGGGCTGAGTTTGGAGTACTCCGCACACCTGATCCTGTGTGAAGGTAGGGTGTTCCCATGGCGAAACGTCAAGAACTTTGACGACAATCAGCCGGCCTGGCCCCTGTTGCAATCCCTCTGGGAGAAGAAGGGCCTGGCTTGGAGCCGTTCAAGGGAGACCCGTTAGTGGAAGACGCCGACCTTGAGCAGCTGTTTGTCCCAATTTGAAAGCCCAGGGTGGGAGGGACCGACCCCGGGGGAGGCAAGAAGACCCCGGATCAGGGGGAGCTTGACAGCTCTGATTCCGACGGCGAAGTAGAGGAAGCGACCTCTGAACAGGAAGCAGTGAAAGCCGAGAAAGAGGCTCCCGAGCCCGACCCGGAAACAGTAGGGGAGTTGAAGGGAAGGTGGGTGGAGACCCCAGCCACTCAGTGGGGCTGGGCTTGTGCCAAGAAGGCCTATGGGGTGGGTTTCCGGGACAAGGTTCGACGAGGTCAGGTGCAAGACGTGAGCGAACTCATATGGGTTAAGAAGCAGAAGAAGAACGGACCGGCCCACTGGGTAAAGTTTGAGGATGACGACCTCCCAGACCGTATGTTGGACTCGGAGATCGTCAAGTACCTTGCTGACGGTCCGGAGACCGCCCATGCCGCCACGTTCACTAGGCAGGTGAGTGAGAAGCAAGCTGATGAGCTAGGGTACTGGGACGACGCCCGAGCCGCGGAGATGGCTACGCTCTGGGTCCTCAGAAAGGTTGCTTCCGGAGAGTCCGAGCCGACTTAGTAGACAAGAAAGACATTTGTGAAGGGCGGTTCGTTGATGCCACCAAAGAGGCAGGGGGAGAGATCCTGAAGTTCAAAAGCCGATGGACGGCCAAGGGGTTTTCCATGATACAGGGATGGCATTTTGGGAAACGTGACTTCCCAATCCCGTGTGCTCTTACCATTTTAATGCTTTTCGCCCTAACGGTGTTCTTTGGCTTAGTTTTGTCAAAGTGGGACGTTGGCACTGCATACACAGAGGCGTCTGCAGCTGAGCAGGGGTATCGCCCCAGTTACATCGTACCACCGTTTGGTTTAGAGGAGCCGGGGTATGTGTGGGAAATGCTTAAAGCCCTCTATGGCAGACCGGACGCGGGCCGCAAATGGTGGCGGTACAAGCTAGTCCCGTTTTTAGAAAGTTTAGGCTTTACGGCTCATGTCGCTTTTCCTTGCTTCTTTTGGCGTTGGCTACCCGGTAAGGATAAGCCTGACTTTGCTTTCGTACACGTCGACGACATAATGGGAGCATTCAGTAGCAAGGATGTCGAAGCGGAGTTCTTAGCCGCCGGTAAGAAGGCCTTTAGGGTCTTCAAACAAGAGGCTCCGACCGGGGTGGTAGGCCTGAACATAGAAGACAAGGAAGACTGTCGACTAGGCCGTACGATCAAGATCTCCCAGGAAGATTTCATCAAAGAGGCAGTTGAGAAGCTCCAGTGCACCGGTTTAGCTACTGCCGATTCGCCGTGGTTGATGCCGGGGGTAAGAGCCGGGAAGCAATCAATGCTAGAGCAGTTCTCGCCGCAGCACATCGTAGGTGTCCTCTTATGGACACGCATCACTCGGCACGAGGTTTTGGGCCAATTAGGGGAAGTGGCCACCCATGCCTCAAAGCCTGAGTTGTTCAATTATCAGCAAGCCGAACAGGTCGTACGGTACCTTAATGGTACCCGATCTAAAGGCATTCGCTTCACCAAGGCGAACGGCACCCGCTTGATGTCCTGGGCGGACTCAAGTTGGAAGGGTACAGCCGAAGATCGCCGTGCCCGCCTAGCGGGGTTTCATTTCTTTCTTGGTGGCTCGGTGCTACCATTCTGCCTTAAGCGGAACGTGTCCGTGGCCCTGCCCAGTGATGCGACCTGAGAGCGCAAGTGGAGGCAAAGGCGAGCGCGACACAGGACGAGCTGGTGGCGACCGCGACCGGGTGCGGCGAGCTGGAGAAGGTGGCGGATGGCAAGTGTCTGGTGCCGGCCGCGCCGGAGGCGTCCTCCTGCGAGGCGGAAGTCTACGCGATGGTGGAGGCATACCACGGCCAGGATAAAATATCTAAATCTGTGCAGGGCATCGCTGGGGGACGGGTCGCAGACGCGCTGGCCGTACGGGTGGGGGCAGCCCCCCATCCTGTACGTCGACAACCAAGGCGCCCTGGACCTCGCAGATACAAATGTGTTTTCTAGGAAGCTCGGGCACGTGGACCTGCGCTGCGCCATCGTCAACCAGAAGGTGGATGCGGGTCTAGTCGTCAACGAGAAGGTGGCGTCAGCGGACAATGTGGCCGACGTCAACACCAAGCCGTCGCGTGGGGAGCCCTACCTCCGACTGGTGCGGCCTGTGGCGAGCGACTAGCTTCGTCTGCGGCGGGGTGGCGCGCGCGCGCGCAGTGGGACTTCCTTCAACGTTGGGACTTTCAACCGGTGGACTCTGGATAGGATTCTGGATAGGGTAGAACTCTGGATAGAGTAGAACCTTGGATTGGTACCCGATTGCAAGGGGATAGATTTTAGTAATTAGGCGACTAGATTGCCGAACTCCACAAGCTGTGGAGACGTAGGCTAGCGCCTCTGCTTGCATTGTTAGTCATATATATTGTGCACGGTTGTGCTGATTGCGCTTTAGTTGTTAACAGTGTAGCTATATTGCCGAGCTCCACTGGAGACGTAGGGTAGCTCACTTTGCGCTTGGCTTATTTGCGTAACATAGTTATTAGTTGCGCGTTGCATTGTGGACACTGACTCGTAAGGGAGTCTAATTAAGGGGGAGCATTGGACAACTAATTAGACCCTTCCTCCTCAACTACGTCCGTATTGCTATTTGGTACGTTAGCCTTATTCGTTACGGTTAGTAGTATTATTAGTTATTAATACAGTCATTTAGAGTACCTTTCTGGTACTGGTGGCACTAGCTTTTTACCATTACCATGATTGCTCATATCAGGCAGTTTCGTGGGTCATTTTCTGGAGGTACATCTTTTGTGTGACGTCGTCAGTTGGACTGGCGGGAATTGTTCAGTATTGTTAAATTCGTTTACGTGGGAAGCAGTTGGCCGGTAGGAGGGGGACGCCCCGAGTTCCGGTTACCGTTTGCAGAAGTCGCAAGGGTTTTCTCCCAACGAACTGTAGTTAATAGTGGTAGATTGGTAAGTATGTATTGTCGATTGAGAGCTCTCTCTCCGGATCCGAGGCTGTTTCCTTATGAAGGTACTGCTACTGAGAAGCTACCATGATGATTGAGCAAGCACTAGCAGCACATGAGCCGTAGTCTCTGTCAATCTTTGTCGTTCCGACTCTACATAGCTCTGGCCGTTCCGACCATCTTTCCTAGCTGGAGTTGCTATCTATTATTAATAATACCTAAGCTGGAGCTAAGAAAGAAGCTACATATGTAAGGCAGAGTAATATCTAGGTCGATCCATATGTAGTTATTAATAGCATGTTATTAATAATAAACGCGGCGGCAGTGATTCGGAAATCGGTGCGCTCTAAGGCGTTTGAACTAAAATAGATTTTTTCATGCTGTTTTTTAAAGTTAATTTATATATATACGAATACATATAATATTAATACATCTTGAAGTAGTTTCCAACGTAAAAATCACAGTACAATCATGATTATATCATAGCACTTATTGTCTATGTGCCTGGTGATGCCGGCCCGG
Source organism: Paulinella micropora (assembly GCA_019918135.1). Taxonomy (NCBI): domain Eukaryota; phylum Cercozoa; class Imbricatea; order Euglyphida; family Paulinellidae; genus Paulinella; species Paulinella micropora. The sequence goes on from WBZZ01000599.1 coordinate 105,688, forward strand.
CCTGCATCCTCTGATGCCGGCAGGCATCACTTTTAGTGACTGGTTAAAAAAGAATTCTTGGGCCGAGACAACCGGTGCTGATTTTGTAAAATAAAATCTAGAAAAATATAGGAAAAGTGTCTAGAAATCGACTGGTAAAATTTCTGCTCAGACGGTCCTTTGAGTATAAGTTATATATTAATATTTAGTTAATTCGACAAGTGCGGCTGACCCTCAGATTGGCTTTTTTCCAAGTGAAGTCGTTGCGGGCAAAAAAGATGGAGGTGGGCAGCACCCTTTCGATCGGTGTTACGAAGTTTGGCAGGGTCTGTGCCAAGAAAAATTTGGTGATCCGACTTACTTGACATTGGTGCTTTGGTGACACTAAAAGAACGAGAATACAAGAAAGAGAAATGCGTTTTGATGGGAAGGATTATTATGTGTTTGAGAAGAACTACAAACCATGCCCCTTGCAGGCAGGGGGGTTTTATAAGTTCATAAATGGTGACGGAGAAGAGGTGGAGATGGAGGTTTCAGAGGACGAAGAGGAGGACCAGGAGGAGCAGGAGCAAGAGCAGAAGGAGGATGAGAAGGAGCAGAAGGTGGAGGCGGAAAACGACGATGATGAGGAGGGGGGTGACGACGAAGGCCCTCCTGTTTACAAACCCAGCCCCTACACACCCCAGCAAGTAGCTGAAGAGAAAGCAAAACTCATATCTAAGGGATTCAACTGGGTCTTGGGTCCTCAGACCGTGGAACCGAGCAGCGACCGACCTCGCCTTGTGGCGAGGTTATCGATGGATCAAAAATTTGACATCGACCCCACCCTGTACGTACTCAAATTTCTCCCTCTGTTGACTTTTATTTATCTATGCCAGCAGCATGACAACTCCTCGAGACTTCCTCTTTCTGTTACCCCCCTTTTTTTTTGAATTATGTTATAAACTTGCAGAGAGATTGAAGAGAGAAGATAAAATTTCTAGTCTAGTTTTTGATGCTGCTTTTTTCTTAATCATGGTGTCCACTTTGCTACCGTTTTTTGCGTCATGGGTAAATTTTTTTTTTTTTTTTTTTTGTATCAACTGCAGGCACTTTATGCATTTTTTCCCTACTGAGATGTTGCCAACTATACTCAACCTCACTTCCGTGGAGCTCGCAAAAGATCCAACCCCCCGTATGAGATCCCCCCTTACAGAGGGTGAGTTTTGGGCGTTTTTAGGCCTCCTAATTCGCATAGAAATCATTAGCAGATAGGGGCCGCAGGAGGTGTCACTGGGGTAAGGTAAGTGAAGTGGGCACAGACGGCCTGCCGGGGGATGACTTTGGTAAGTTAATGGCCCTCAATCGGTTCGATGCTATTTTCAGATGTTTGACATTTGGCCCCCCCTCATCAGACACTGACCCTTTTCTCCCCATTTGTGCTTTTGCTGAGGCAGTTGGCAAGAAGGCAGAGCAATCCATAGTGCCAGGACTTATTATTACTGTTGATGAAAGCATGGGGCAGTATACAGGAGATAAAATGCCTGGCAAAATGGTGGTTCCCAGGAAGCCGATCCCTGTTGGGAGGGAGTATCATACAGCCTGTGACGTGGAATCGGGCATCTGTATCGCAATGGAGATGGTTGAGGGGCAAGTGAGAGATCGACAAAAAGAGTTTGCGGCTGCTCTGGGGGTTACTACTGCAACTACGCTTAGGTTGACGAAGCCGTGGTGGGGAACGGGCCGTATCTTTGTCGGTGATTCGTGGTTTGCCTCTGTCAAAACAGCCTTGGAGATGAAGAAAAGGGGATGTGATTTTGTGGGCATGGTTAAGACTGCGCACTCAGGGTTTCCAGTGAAGTTACTTCATAGCTCAAGGGGCGGGGCCCAGGGGGATTTAGCCTCAGCTACATGCGAAAAGGATGGGGTTAAGCTGCTCGCAGTCAACCAAAACGATCATAATCAGCAGCAGATTATAGCTACTTGCTCTACTACTTTGGCGGGTAAACTTCGGAATGCGCGTTTTTCTCACTCACAGCCACAAGTCCCGCGCTGCCAGGCAGTAGCTTTGTATTATTCAGCTTTTAACGCAGTTGATATGTTCAATGCCGCTCGCCACGGGTCCAATTCTCTCAACCTCTCTGTTGCCACCCATGAGGCTAAGGGTAGATTTCTTCATTTTGATTGACTTCATTCTCACCAACGCGTACAGGCATTATCTCAAATTTTCTGTCACTGTTTTGGCCAACCTTAATCTAATGAAAGGTGATGGCAGGCCGGGCTATTTCAAATCCTTGGTCGCGAAAGGGCTGTTAAGGAAGGTCGATGAGGCTGAAATAGATGCTATTCTTGCCCCTCCCCGTGTGACAGAAGGTAGTATCGACCCCAACCCACCCTCATGCATGCTTCTGTCCAGGTATCCAATGGCCGTTCAGGGAGATAAGGTTAAGAAGAAGCGGGAGGCAGGTGACGCCTTCCCTGGTAGTACGGAGAGGGCGAAGAGACGTAGATGCAGTGTGTGCCTGTATGCGTACGCAGAGAAGAAGGTGAATTTTACTGAGTATCACTGCGCGACCTGTGGACCAAACATGCCTCTATGTAACTCTAAAGGACGTACGTGTCACGCCTGGCATAAACAGCACGGCAAGCCCCTCTCCAAGAGGCGGAAACACGCTTAGGCACCCTCTCAAAGACAGTGATGCCACGCGGCATCAGCCTAAAAATGACTATGACTCAAGTGTGAGTCGGACACTGTTAGAGGTTAGATTTTAATAATTAGAATAAATTTTCATTGATTTTGATACCGGAAATCAAAGTTTAATATTAATATTGAAAAAAAATTTTAAAAAAAATTATTTTTTAACCACTTGAAACAAGTTGAAATATTGATGCCGCCCGGCATCCAGACACAGGCACATAGATATTATTGACTACAGTCAAAGATAGCACGCACGGTTCTGATTTAGGATGGTTTTTGAAGAAAAGCACTATCGCCCCCGTGCATATTATTAATAATACAATAACTTGACTTCAAATCGCTGTTACAGTGACTCAATATTTAATAACACAATATAAACGGCGCCAAGTTGATGACTGTTAACTTGAAGCAAAAGCTTTGACAACTGGAGACTCACAATCTACGATTCACACTCGATCGTAGGTTGCATTCAAGTCTGCAACGAGTACGAAATTACGCACACATTTAAATAAACGAAGTGACCGCTCTGCTATTAATATTTACTGGTATTTCACCTGCATTGGACAATTAATTAGACCTTTCCTCCTCAACTACGTCCGTATTGCTATTTGGTACGTTAGCAATATTCGTTACGGTTAGTAGTATTATTAGTTATTAATACAGTCATTTAGAGTACCTTTTCTGGTACTGGTGGCACTAGCTTTTTACCGATTACCCTTATTACCCATATCAGGCCGTTTCGTGGGTCATTTTCTGGAGGTACATCTTGTGTGACGTCGGCAGTTAGACTGGCGGGAATTGTTTCATTATTGTTAAATTCTTCTGCGTGGGAAATCGTGAACCGGTAGGAGGGGGACGCCCCCGAGTGCCGGTTGCCGTTTGGAGAAGTCGCGAGGGTTTTCTTCCAACGGGTTATGAGCCTTGCAGCGTGATCTGTGCAACGGATCGCAGAGGAGAACCTTCGTTAAAGGGGTGTGGGGTCCACCTTAAGTGACACCGTTACAGGAAAGTGCGCATTTTCGATTGTGTGGCTACAGCTGATCACTGTAGACACTACCCACGCCCTGCTCTGCTTGTGTGCAGCGCAAGGGCAAGGTGGGGGACAGGACAGAGAGACAGGGGGGTTACACCGAAGCGTACAGGTCGTAGTGCGAGAGGCGTGGGCCTCTTAAAGGTGTTGTTCATTTGTTCTGTGACGTGGACAGTTGTGTTGGACGTGGTGTCTGTCGGGATTGAGCACCCGCTGGACACAACAGTTTACAAAACCAGTGAGCAAGCAAGCACCAAGTTGTGTTGCCGGACGTGGTGCCTGTCGGGATTGAGCACCCGCTGCCACGGGCATAACAAGTTGCAAAGCAAGAGTGCAAGAGCGTAGGCCAGTTGTGTTGGACGTGGTGCCTGTCGGGATTGAGCACCCGCTGCCACGGACACAACAGCTTACATTGCAAAGCTATTGTTGAACTCGTACTGCATCCTCGCATCTACTCCTTGTGTCGTTGCTGTGACTGTATGAGGAGTGAGAGAGGTGTGGTGAGGTCGTGAGCTCTGAAGAACCGTGCATTGGACACGAGGGGAGGAGCGAAAGGTAAGTGTTTAGGTGGTTGTACAAAAACAACTACAAACCTAGGTAGGTTGAAGAACTGACTTTGCAGATAGAGCTGCTAGTAGGTGGAAAGCTATCATAGGTGGTAGCTGAGGTAGCCTCAGTGTAGTTTGAGCAATAGAGTCAGTGGTAGCACACGTGGTTGAAGAGAGAGAGAGAGTGAAGGGTGGTGTGGACAAGCAAACACTATTCTGTGTAGTGTGTGTGTGAGTCTGCTCGTAGCCTCTGTGGAGTTCTCTCTGTGTGGGAGTGTGTGTGGTTGCTTGCTTGTGTCTGTGCCATCAGAACAGCGTAAGCATAGCGTGACCCTATCTCTATTTTGCAAGTAGAGAGCATAGCTGTGTGCTGTGTGTAAGTGTGTGTGTGTGTGTGCAGCGTGTGTCTGTTCGAGACTGACGGTGGTTATGAATGACCACTAGTAAGACAGACAATAAGATCACGTTCACCGGCAAAGAGGCATGGATCCTATTGCATAGGCAGGTAGTGCAAAGCTGTAATGCTAAGGCCCCTAAGGAAGTGCTACAGGGTGCTGACGCCCGCAAGCAATATGTACATCGCAAAAACGTATTAGGGATACAGCTTAAGGGTAGAGAGGTGCCCCCCTTTACACTAGCTTGACAAGAGGTAGCAGAGTGGAATGATTGGGCAGACTTGGACGAAGAAGTAATAAAGGAATACTTCGAGGACAAAGCCAAGGGTTCTACTCGCCTGTGGCCTATGCCCAACCCCAAACCGGATGCTTCAAACCTTGAGGAGGCGTTAGGGGTAGAGGAAGACAAGGAAAACCCCAGTCAAGCGTTAAAAACCGGTATTTAGCAGTCCGAAAGATAAACCAGCCACTGAGACTGAAGAGGGAAAGGAAGAGGAGGAGGAAGATGAAGACCGGCACACCTCTGACCTCTACTCTAGTGGGTATGCTAGCACTGACAAACCTAGGCTGTCAACTGGCAAGGGCTCAGACTTAGAGGGCGACAGCAAGAGTGGGGCCTCCCGAGGACAGACGGACCCCTCTAAGGTCAAAAACCCACTGGGGGGTGCTAAATTAAATCATGCTGTCGCACTGACACGACAGGTGATGGCCTATGATGCTAGTGTACTTGCTGAGATGAGCAAGCAAAAAGAGAGGGTGTTCAATATCATCTATGACATGCTCGGGGGTGAGGCGAAGAGCCTGGTGCGTGACTTAGCTGATCCGGAGAAGCTGACCTTTGGCCAAAACCCTAAAGCACTGTGGGACAGACTGCTAGCCCGGTACAAGAAGGCCGACCCCTCTGATGTTCAGGACAAGGTGAAGGAACTGAATGACTTCCTCTTTACGAGTAAGCAACAGTACGTCGGTCAGTGTGTAGACTTGAACGCTAGGAGATACTGGTTGGCTGCTTATGGCCAAGCCCCAACCGATGACCGAATGCAGCAAATAGTGAAGGATGCGTTAGTGGGCCCAAAGCAATCTGACTCTAGGGTAAAGAAAGCTTGGCAAGTCTGGGTTGAAATGGCTGAACTCAGCCTCAGTGTCTGAATCGTAAGCAGTTTAAGTGGGACTTCGCCTCCTGGTGGAGGTTCGTGCAAGATCGTGCCCTTGAGCTAGACAAGAAGTTTGACCGGGCCAAAGTGACTAGCTCCACGGAGAAAGGTTTGGCAGCTCGCAAGGCTGGGAAAGGGAAACCCAAGGACGAGTGCTGGCTCTTCAGCAAGGAAGGCAAATGCACTCGTGGGGCCTCCTGCCGCTACCTCCATGTTGGAGGGAAGGTGAGAGGGGTGTGTTTCCTGTGTGACAAACAGGGGGAGTGTAGATGGGCCGACAAATGTAGGTTTGAGCATGATCCCGCTAAAGCCAAGAAGACCCCTCCCAAACCGGCAGACACCCCAAAGGGGGAGAAAAGCAAGAAGAACGAGAAGAGCAAGGGGCCAAAGTGCTTTAACTGCTTCGAAAAGGGACACATCGCCGGTAAGTGCAGCAAGAAGTGCCGGTTGTGCGGGGGCAAGCACAAATTGAGCAAGTGCCCGGACAAAGGCCGAAAGGAGAAGGGGGAGGCAGCAAAAGGCTCAAAAGGGGGGAGTGATAGTGATGACTCCGAGGTTGAGGAGCCGGGCGTGGCCTTAGCTCAGATGGTAAAGTTCCTAACCGGCAAGTCGAAAGACAAAACCCTCATGGCTAAACCCGGGGGTGCAAACCTTCCCGAGCCGATCATGCCACCGGAAGACGAGAACAGTCTTGAGATCTTGCTTGAGGATGATGCCGACATAGATAAGATGAACGAGGGGCGATGCCATGGAGTAGCGGAATGAAAGCGCCGGTGCGTAGCCCGGTTGAAGGACCTTGAGTCTCCCTTCAACAGCCTTAGGATTAAGGCAGCCACCCTCATCGACAGCAACTATTGCGTTGAGCATCAGTACCAGCGAGCCAAGCAAGAGAGAGAATGCCTTGCGCCGGTGGGCAGCCGACATAGCTCGAAGGGATCATCTAGCTCTAATGTGCGAGATGGGAGAACGAGGGTCAGAAGCCCAAATCAAAAGTGGGAGTCATCCCCTAATGGTTGAGGCCATAGTGAGACACGAAGCCGCGAAGCGGGGTATCCCTTGGAACCGGTCCCTCTTGCAGACTTGCCCATCACCCACTATGCGAAGCCCCGTGAACCCGGACAGTTTACCGAGTGGGTCATTAGCCGTCAACCGGTAACATGGGGGGCGTCTGGTCTACCCTCATGGCGGAAGGTGTACCGCCAACATGAACCTCAGGCCGGTGCCCAAGCGAAGCATATGTACTTCCGAGGTGGGGTATCCCCCTCTCGTGGGGGAGTTGTGCCCCCGTCCGTAGCATCGGTGCCGGTACGCGCCCAAGAGGTGAAGGGTACTCCCCTCCGTCCGGTAGCACCCCCGTGGAGAGAGTAAGGGTAGACCTAGCGGGGTGAGCGGGCCGTCAGCGGTACCTGCCCCGAAGGTTGAGATTGGTTCAAAGGCCGAGCCGGCTGAGGCTGGTAGTCACTGTGGTATCATGAGCCAAAACCTGAAATCTTTACTCCAAGCAAAAAGGGAAAAGGTACATGGGGTGAAGGTGAGGCCCGGCCCGGAGGACTACCAACGATGGTTTGGCGGACGTGGAAGATGAACCTCTGGAGATGCAGTCCGAGGCCGATCCTTCCTCAGGATCCGACGGGGAGGAGGAGCGTGAAGGTGAAGAGTCCCCGGCTAGAGATTGGGACGTGGGTAGAGCTCCGGTAAGGGTGCCGTCCCCCATAGGTCCCGACCCTAGTGCTGATGCAGACCCCGGTAGTGGGGATGCTACCGCCGGGGGTCCGATAGCAATCCGGTGACTACGCTCTCCACCAGCCCAAGCAATAGGCGTAGGTCAGTGGGCGCTCGTGCGTTTGGCTTCCTTGAGACGGTACGATCGTCCGTGAGTGGGATGCCCTGGTTTGCGTCCCATGCTAAGACGGTACCCCCTGCAGACCGAAAGGTGACTTCCCTGTTACCCCCTACTACTAGTACCGGTCCGTCTACGGCCCCCTCAACCTTAGCTGAGCCTGATAGTCCTACCCGACTAGGTACCGGAGAGCGAGAGAGTCGACTCTGACCAGTGGCAGAGCAGCAAGAGGAGATGCGCCGGTTGCATCGTCCGGGGTTGAGCGGTGAGGAAGAAAAAGATGAAGCTGACTTCCGGAATAGGTGGGGAGAGTGGACTAGGCTGTTGTACGACTGGGTGCAGGGGAGTGAGTATCCCATGAACAAGCCTAGGTGGCCGAGACATTGGGCCGTAGAAGGAGCAGCAGCAAACAGTGCCGCCGTGTTTCAACCTCGTACTAAGCCGTTCAGAGTCAGAGAAAGGGTGGTGGACGGTGAGAGCGTACTAGAGAAGGAATACGCAAGTTTGCCGGAAGCCGAGGGAGAAGCTGACCCGGTGGACGACCTAGTTCGTTTCATGACCGAACGCGGATGGATGGCTAAGGGGATCCGGCTAGCAGAACAGGCCCTCCTAGGACGGAATGCGGACAAAGACCCCATGTTCGATTCGGGAGCTACGTTGCACTTTGTGCCGGCCGGAGCTGAACAACGCCTGTTCAACATTCAGCGAGGGATGAAACGGGTAGATACGGTCAACAGGGAGACCACCGTGACTAAGAAGGGCTCACTAGACATGACGACCGTGAACGGAAAGGGGGAAAAGAACAGGTTACATCTAGGTAGTGTGTGGGTTAGCCCCAACATAGATGAAACCTTAGTCTCCGGTCCTCAGTTAGCCAAGGATGGTTACAGTGTAGTCCTCCACAAGAAGGGAGAGGGATACATCACTAAGGCCCGGATACCGGACATTTCCCCAGAGCTTAAGGCCGGGGTCCTTTACCTAGACGACAAGGACAAGGTGTGGCGTTTTGTGACGTCCACCAACCAAGAGCTGGTGGCAGATAAGATTGAGGCTAGAGCTTTCTTTGGAAAGGAGATGGCTAAGGTCACGGAGTTGACTAGTGAACAACTTCACCAGAAATTCGGAGGGCCCGGAAGCAGCATGCAGGGCCTCATCAGTGAAGCGTACGGGATCAAGATACTGGGTGACAAAACCCATGAGCAAGCGGTAAAAGAGTGTAAGGAGTGCCCGGCCGCCAAAGGGGGAAAGTGAACCACCCGGCAAGCAACCAGTTGACACAGGTAGGGAAGTTCGAAGCAGTGGCGTTCGACAAGTCCGGGTGCCTACGCAAACCCCTCCATTGTGGGTTTTGGTACGGCATGGTGGGAATCGAGGCTAACACCGGGTATGCGTTTGGCCTCCTTCTAAAGGACGGCACCGCGGCACCACAAGTGCGTTTCATGCGGGAATGCATAAACTTCCTTGAGACGCAAAGCGGCAAGAAGGTGAAGGAAGTCCGGGTAGACGGTGAGCATATCTCAGCTGACTTCAAGGAGCTAGTCCGGGACAAGGGAGTGAGGAAGAGGATCAACACCCTCAACGAACACAACAAGAACGCCTATGCCGAAGTGTCCCAACGTGACTTTTGGCGCAAAGCGCGTCATAACCTGGTTAAGGCTCAGCTACCCTATGAGCTCTTGGGATACGCCTGGCAACACTCTATCCTCTTACACAACCTTTCCCCGGTGGTGAGGTCCGGATGTTTGAGCTTATGCCCCGTGAAAGGAAGGTAAATTGGATAGCTTACCTTCATCCTTTTGGGTGTCTATGCCACATGGTCATCGAGGGCAGGTTGGGACACGACGAGAGCCGGACGCACATGGCCGCCTGGTTAGGGCTGAGTTTGGAGTACTCCGCACACCTGATCCTGTGTGAAGGTAGGGTGTTCCCATGGCGAAACGTCAAGAACTTTGACGACAACCAGCCGGCCTGGCCTTTGTTGCAACCCCTCTGGGAGAAGAAGGGCCTGAGCTTGGAGCCGTTCAAGGGAGACCCGTTAGTGGAAGACGCCGACCTTGAGCAGCTGTTTGTCCCAATTTGAAAGCCCAGGGTGGTAGGGACCGACCCCGGGGGAGGCAAGAAGGCCCCGATCAGGGGGAGCTTGATAGCTCCGATTCCGACGGCGAAGTAGAGGAAGCGACCTCTGAACAGGAAGCAGTGAAAGCCGAGAAAGAGGCCCCCGAGCCCGATCCGGAAACAGTAGGGGAGTTGAAGGGAAGGTGGGTGGAGACCCCAGCCACTCAGTGGGGCTGGGCTTGGGCCAAGAAGACCTATGGGGTGGGTTTCCGGGACAAGGTCCGACGAGGCCAGGTGCAAGACGTGAGCGAACCCATATGGGTTAAGAAGCAGAAGAAGAACGGACCGGCCCACTGGGTAAAGTTTGAGGATGACGACCTCCCAGACCGTATGTTGGACTCGGAGATCGTCAAGTACCTTGCCGACGGTCCGGAGACCGCCCATGCCGCCACGTTCACTAGGCCCGTGAGTGAGAAGCAAGCCGACGAGCTAGGGTACTGGGACGACGCCCGAGCCGAGGAGATGGCTACGCTCTGGGTCCTCAGAAAGGTTGCTTCCGGAGAGTCCGAGCCGACTTAGTAGACAAGAAAGACATTTGTGAAGGCCGGTTCGTTGATGCTACCAAAGAGGCCGGGAGAGAGATCCTGAAGTTCAAAAGCCGATGGACGGCCAAGGGGTTTTCCATGATACAAGGATGGCATTTTGGGAAATGTGACTTCCCAACCCCGTGTGCTCTTACCATTTTGATGCTTTTCGCTCTAACGGTGTTCTTTGGCTTAGTCTTGTCAAAGTGGGACGTTGGCACCGCGTACACAGAGGCGTCCGCAGCTGAGCAGGGGTATCGCCCCAGTTACATCGTACCACCTTTTGGTTTAGAGGAGCCGGGGTATGTGTGGGAAATGCTTAAAGCCCTCTATGGCAGACCGGACGCGGGCCGCAAATGGTGGCGGTACAAGCTAGTCCCGTTCTTAGAAAGTTTAGGCTTTAAGGCTCATGTCGCTTTTCCTTGCTTCTTTTGGCGTTGGCTACCCGGTAAGGACAAACCGGACTTTGTGTTCGTGCACGTCGACATGATGGGAGCGTTCAGTGGTAAGGATGTCGAAGCGGAGTTCTTAGCTGCCGGTAAGAGGGCCTTTAGGGTCTTTAAGCAAGAGGCGCCGACTGGGTTGGTAGGCTTGAACATCGAAGATAAGGAAGACTGTCGGTTAGGCCGTACGATCAAGATCTCTCAGGAGGACTTAATCAGGGAGGCAGTGGAGAAGCTACAGTGCACCGGTCTAGCTACTGCCGATTCGCCGTGGTTGATGCAGGGAGTGCGAGCCGGTCTTAGCCCGATTCGCGGTCCGGGATTACTCTTTTGTTGAGTTTTTTGCAAACGTGCGGTAGTTGTTTGTTCCTGCTCTGATGACTTGCATCTTTTCTCACCTTCCGCCTCGTCCACTCCGTCGGTAAGTGACCATGCTTCAGCATGTGCTGACCCACTTGCTTCTTCGTGCTCTTTTTCTCCTATGTAAGCAATCCGTGTTAGAGCAGTTCTCACCGCAGCACATCGTAGGTGTCCTCTTGTGGACACGCATCACTCGGCTGGCACGAGGTCTTGAGCCCAATAGGGGAGGTAGCAACCCATGCTTCGAAGCCTGAGTTGTTTAATTACCAGCAAGCCGAACAGATCGTGAGGTACCTCAGTGGCATCCGATCTAAAGGCATTCGCTTTACCAAGGCGGATGGCACCCGCTTGATGTCGTGGGCCGACTCAAGTTGGAAGGGTACGCCTGATGACCGCCGCGCTCGCTTAGCGGGCTTTCATTTCTTTCTGGGAGGCTCCGTGCTTCCCTTTTGCTTGAAGCGAAACGTATCGGTGGCCCCACAAAAGGGAACAGCATTGGAAGCGCGAGTGGAGGAGAAGGCTAGGGCTACGGTCGATGAGCTGGTGGCGTCCGCGCCGGGAAGTGGGGAGTGCCAAGAGGCGGCGGCAGGCGAGTGTCTGGTGCCGGCGGCGCCGGAAGCCTCATCCTGCGAGGCCGAGGTGTACCGGCAATGGTGGAGGCGTACCACGGGAAGAATAAAATCATCAATTTTGTACAGGGCATCGCTGGCGGACGGGTCGCTCGTACGCGCTGGGGCCGTACGGGTGGGGCAGCACCGGCCCCCCATCTTGTACGGCAACAACCAGGAAGCGTTAGATCTTGCTGAAACTAATGTGTTTGCTAGGAAACTAGGACATGTGGACCTGCGTTGTGCTATTGTGAACCAGAAGCCGAAGGTGGAGGCGGGCCTCGTCGTCAACGAGAAGGTGGGCTCCAACGACAACCTGGCCGACATCAATACCAAGGCCATGCGGGCGGAGCAGTACAACAGTCGCGTCCGGCATGTGGCGAAGGACTAAAGACTCGGGGAACCGTTCCCTCTCAGAGAGACGACCCTCCCGACAGCAGGACTTCCTATAACGTGGACTCTTGGGTAGGCCCGTGACTCTTGTTAGTTTTCCCGATAGCAAGGGAATAGCGATTAGTAATTAGGTGACTAGATTGCCGAACTCCACATGTAGTGGAGACGTAGGCTAGCACCTCTGTCAGTGCTTTCTTATAGTTGTATTTTATGCACTGTCACAGCATATGAGTGTGCTTATTGCGCTTTAGTTGTTAATATTGTAGCTATATTGGAGAACTCCACAGGAGACGTAGGATAGCTCACTTTGCGCTTTTCTTATCATCGTCTGCGTAATCTAGTTGTTAGTTGCGCGTTGCATTGTGGACACTGACTCCGGTAACTTGAAGAGAGTCTACTTAAGGGGGAGCATTGGACAATTAATTAGACACTTCCTCCTCAGCAACTACGTCAGAGTCCGTATTGCTATTTGGTACGTCAGCAATATTCGTTACGGTTAGTAGTATTATTAACTTAGTAATTATTAATACAGTCATTTAGAGTATCTTTTCTGGTACAGTGACTGGTAGCACTGACTAGCTTCAAGTTTTACCATTACACTGACTTATTACCCATATCAGGCAGTTTCGTGTGTCATTTTCTGAAGGTACATCTTTTGTGTGACGTCGGCAGTTAGACTGGCGGGAATTGTTTCATTATTGTTATTGCTGTTGACATTCAAGACAACAACCAAAAATTAGTTTTTCATTTTTGTGTCAGATTTTCATTTTTGTGACAGTTTTTCATTTTTGTGACAAAAATTCAAAATTTCAAATTTAACGGTAACATTTCGCGAAAATTTACGATATTTTGCGGACGAATATAGCAGTTAATTTGAAAATTCAAATTTTCACCCAAAATCAAAATTCCAACCAAAACTGAAATTCCAACCAAAACAGAAAAATCAATTTTTTTTGTTGTCTTGAATGTCAACAGCAATATTAATAAATTCTTCTGCGTGAGAAATCCGACGGTGAACCGGTAGGAGGGGGACGCCCCGAGTGCCGGTTGCAGTTTGGAGAAGTCGCGAGGGTTTTCTTCCAACGACCTGCTCTCTCAGAGCCAGCACTCAATGCAGCCGTAGTGTTCTTATTAATAATAAGAGTTCGCTGTATCTGCCTACTTGAAGAGTTGTATACAAACTCACATATTAATCTCATCACCTAGTCAACTTCCTAACGTTACACTTATTAATACAAATCCGGCCACTACAAATATAAAATCCAGTCATTGTCACTACGTGAACATGAAATTAATGTATTAATATATGTTTTAATAAACATGAAAGTCTTCCAGACCAGGTAAGGGCAGGCATAAGCTCAAAATTGAAAAGAACCCTTAAGAAGCATGAAGTCTGCTAGACAGCGCGCACTGCATAGACTGCGTGCTCTATTAACATTTCTCCAGTGCAACTGCAGCTTCTAGAAGCTACATTAATATTATATTTGCTGGATTATATAAATAAGGCAATTTTCATACTTATGTATATGTCAATCTCGTAACGACAGTACGCGCCACGATTCTCTTGTCTTGCGCACATTCGAGTTATATTAGCAGCTGGGAATGATATGTGGCAAGGTAGAAAGGCAACACTTGGATCTGGTTGAAAGGGAAAAAATGGAGCGCGCTCTCGATCCCCAATTCGCAGCGAAAACACACACATGCATTGCCGTAGCCATAGGGACAGGCAGGCCGCAGCTCTCACGCTTACTTTTTGGCGGTGACTGCCTTCTTGGAGCCTACGCATGTATAATGTATATATGTATGTATGTATGTATGTATGTATGTATGTACGTATGTACGTATGTATGTTATGTACCTTTCTTGGTGGGGGAAGCGGCAGGCTTCTTCGAGGCAGGCTTCTTCGACGCAGGCTTCTTGGCACCTGTGTATGTGTATGTATGTATGTATGTTATGTATATGTATGTATGTGTGTGCGTGTGTGTATGTATGTGTGTGTGTGTGTGTGTGTGTGCGTTTGTGTGTGTTTTTGTATGCACGTATGAATGTATGCATGTATGAATGTATGCATGTATGTATGTACGTATGTACTGTATGTACTGACTGTTCTGCTTGTACTGTATATTATATATGTTAGATACGTTATGTATAGTTATGTATGCACCAGCTTTCTTAGATCCAGCCGCCGACTTGCTGCCTTTCTTGGAGGCTGCTTTTTTGCTTGCCGAGCGCGTACCTACATATGTGACATACACAAATACATACATATATAAATACATGCCATTCCACTCCACTCCACTCCATTCCACTCCATTCCATCCCATCCCATTCAAGTACATACCCGTGCTGACGGTTTTTCCGCTAGCGGTCTTCTTTGTGCCTTCCACGATGCGCACACCAGAGCCCTTCTTGGAGCCCTTCTTGCTTGCCGGCTGATCACATGGATGCATGCATGCATGCATACATACATACATACATACATACATTCATACATACATACAATACATACATACATACATACATACATACATACATTACATACATTACACACACATACATTACATACATACATACATACATAACATACATAACATACATAACATACATAACATACATAACATACATACTGACATACATAACACATAACATACATACATACATACCTACATACATACATACATACATACGATGTAATGCAATACAACGTACTTCAGTACAATGCCATGCAATGTAATGTAATGTAATGCCATGATTGTAATGTACACACGTATATACGTAGATACATGGAACACGCAAGGGACACACACAGAATAAGTATAAAAATGTAAAAGTTGCAACACACACACACACACAAACACAGATGTAAAATGCAGACGTTCCTACCTTCTTCGCCGAGCCCTTCTTGGCCGCGGCCTTCTTGGCGCCCGCATCCTTCTTCGCGTCTAAGTTATTCAAGTAAGTAAGTAAGTAAGTAAGTCTACCAGCGGCAGCATCGCCCGCGGCGCCGGCGTGTGTCTCTGTCTATATCTACGTCAATTTTGTGAATGTCAATGTCTGCGTCCATGCCTATGTGTTGTCTACCAGCTGCAGCATCGCCCGCATGCATGTATGTGTACGTGCATATGTATGTCATGTATGACATCTGTCTGTCTGTCTCAGAATCTGTCTGTCTGTCTGTCGTGACTGTCTGTATGTGTGCAATATGTATGTATGTACACTGTAGTATGTGTGTATGTATATATGTGGGGCGGCGGCGGGAGTGGCGTCTACGTCTATGTCTCTGTCCCATATCTACATCTATATCTTGGTCCATGTCTACCTCCATGTCCATGTCTTATGTTTTATGTCTCATGTCCTTTGCCTATGTCCACAGACATAGTTTTTCGGTGGGACAAGGCCATGACAAATCTAGCCACGGCTCAGTGGCTTCGTGTATCGGACAACCTCAGCGATATGCGAGAGAAATTCATCAACGAGAATGTTAACGTCTCGCTCGTCTGCACTGTTTGTATAGATGCATGTCTACCAGCGGCAGCATCGCCCGCGGCGGCGGCGGCGGCGGCGGCCGGAGCGGCGTCTTCGTCATCCGGCGCAGGGGAGTTGGCAACCTGTCATACATACATAAATATAATAATACGTACTTGTATGCTATATTTGTTTACTTTTCGACTTACAAATGTGCATAGTTTTTTAGAGGGTGCTATATTTGTTTACTTGTATATGTATGTGTCAGCAAGTTTTTAAGTACGTGCATCTGTATTAATTTTGGTCGTTTACCGCCATGAAGTCCTCGGACAGGAAGTCGGTGACAGTGAAGGGAGTGGGGGCAGTGTCGTTGTCGTCACCTAGTAGTAGGCAGATGGGTAGATAGATAAGTAGGTAGGTTGGTAAACAGGTCGAAGGGAGTGAAGAGAGTATCGCAAAGTAGGTAGGTAGGTTTATAGATAGATAAGTAGATAGATAAATAGATCAAGAGATATGCAGGTAGATGGACAGACCGCTATCCTCTTCCTCGTTAAGCTCCATGTTATCGCGCGCCTCGTTGGTGATAGCATCGGGCATCAGCGAGTCATCAGGAATGACGGAGGACTTGACGACAGGTACACCCTTGCTCTTGAACTTTTTCATCATCTTTTTGGTGTTCTCTTCGTTGGCGCTGGCACAGGCATCTTCCACCACGAACACGTGGAATTTGTTTGAGGTGCCATCAATCGCTGTGGTGCCCACGGCGTTCGCCAGCCTATACAATTTACATACACATAAAAAAATGTGATAAACATCCAGTGAAGAAGACGTCGTCGATGGCATTCATAAATTACATGCATATATACATACAAACATATGCATACATCACAGACGATCATACCGCAATCCAGTGACGAAGATATCATCAATTGCGTTCTCCACCAGGAGGTCCAGCAGCTTTGTGGGTGTCTTCATGTCCTTCTCCTGGAAGGCGCTGTGAGCATCTGCGCCCTTTGTCACCACTTCGTCATCCTCGGCGACCTCCAGCCCGTCCACATCCTTGTCACCTGCCCACAACACAGCCAAATTCGATTTTTGCAATACTTTTAACAGCGCAATTTTGCGAGATTTGCGCTCGAGTCGGACCGGAAAGCCAGAAAGCCACACCACTGCCATTTGCCATTTAAGCGAGAATGAAACGTTATTTCTTCCGTTTGACGAGTAAAAAAGAAATGAGTAATAATCAAAATAAAACTAGGCATAAAATTTTCACCTGCAGCGTGGATTCTGACGATGAGATCCCAGACGCAGCGGTTCCGCAAACCGTTGACGACCGACACAACCGCACCAGCTGCACAGGCAAATGTGTGTTATGCAGAGATGTGTATGTATGTGTGCATGAATGCGCATCCATCTCCATATTACATCTCCATGTCTCATACGTGTTAGTACTTGTTGCTAAGGGAGAAATGTATGCATATACGTGTCTACATGTTTGTAAGTATGTGTGTATGCACCTGTGTATCTGTTTATGTATCTATGTATCATGTATGTATGTGAGTGTCTAACGTACTCGTTGGCAAGGGTGGCGAGGCCTTGGCCACGCTGTCAGTCATGTCCACAATCAACAGCGCAGTCTTACGAATACGGGGCTCCTACCAACCATAAGGTCAAAAAATCAACAAACGAAGACAAGCAAATATTGAGCGGGATTTGCGGTGATTTCCCGGAACCTGGCCACCTTTTCACCTCAGGTCGCATGGTTAGGTTTTTATGGATTGGTAGAGGGATATGTGCAACAAATTTCAGTAAGTAGGTAAGTAAGTAAGAAATTTGAATGCATGCATGTATGTGGATGAAGAAATAGACAGACAGACAGACAGACAGGTAGGTAGGTAGGTAGGTAGGTAGGTAGATGGATGGATGAATGGATGGATGGATAGACAGACAGACAGACAGACAGACAGACAGATAGATAGATAGATAGATAGATAGATAGATAGATAGATAGCATGTGTGCTACCGGGGCGGGTTCAGCAACCTCCTCGGGAGCCGGCGTGGGCTCGGGCTGCTGCACATACACAGAAGATAGATAGATAGATACGACATAAATATGATGGGATAAGAGAA
The DNA here is from genome assembly GCA_019918135.1 of Paulinella micropora. Lineage (NCBI taxonomy): Eukaryota > Cercozoa > Imbricatea > Euglyphida > Paulinellidae > Paulinella > Paulinella micropora. The sequence continues at coordinate 123,349 of WBZZ01000599.1, forward strand.
GAGAAGACAAGACAAGGAAAGAAAAGATGTGATAAGATAAGATGATACAAGACAAGACAAGACAGGCCAGGACGACAAGACAAGACAAGACAGGCAAGGACGACAAGACAAGACCAAACAGGACAAGACAACAACAACAACAACAACAAAAAAAACAAACTACCGCGACAGGTTGCTGCACGGGGGCGGGCTGCTGCTGCTGCACTGGCTCGGGGGCCGGCGCCTCCTGCTGCACGTGGTGCTCCTCCTCAGGCTCCTCCTCCTCCTCCGCACCCTCCTACACACACACACACATATATATATATAATATATAATATATAATATATATATACATACATACATACATACATTTACATATATATATATTTTTTAATATACATAAATACACACACACACACACATATATACATATATATATACATATATAAATATTTGCATGTGTAGGGCCGGCTTGCCCGTAAAAAATGTGAAAATTGTGGCTAGCCGCAGAGTATAAAAATAACGATAAGGAGAGACTAGTAACAAAAACGATAGACAGAACGTCTGCCAAAAAAATAACATAAATAGTATAATTGAAGTACCTCGGTGGTGATGACTCCCTTACCAGCACGTGTCAGCAATGTCTTGATACCCGTCAACCAGTGTGTGGCCTGTAGGTAGGTAGGTTGTAGATAGAGAAATAGATCAGATAGATAGATAGATAGATAGATAGATAGATAGATGGATAGATAGATGGATAGATAGATAGATAGATAGCAGAGATAGATAGATTTTTGTATGGATTTCATCAAGTGTAAACCATGGTTTGTGTTTTGCGTCAAATGACGGGAAAAGGGAGGGGACAAGCAGACAGACAGACAGTTTGTGCATTGATGTATTTATGTCTGGGGAGGGCAAGACCATGATGGTGGACTTGGCGGCGATGTCCAGAGTATACTTGGGAGAAATGATGGAAAAGCAGTTGTCGAATGGAGTGGAGAAAGCGATATCGGTGTCGAAACCTGCCAAAGCAGCCACGAGTACGCAAACATTGCACGCATACATAGATACATAGATACATACATACATTCATACATACATAACATAACTAACATACATACATACATACATGCATGCATGCATGCATGTATGGTACATACATACATACATACATACATACACACACACACACATGTACATACATACGTACATACACACACACACACACATGTACATACATACATACATACACACACACACATGTACATACATACATACATACATACATACATACATACATACATACATACATACATACGAGCGGGAAGCTATATCTACCTCTAACATTCTACATCTTTATATCTATCTTAATCTATCTAACCTATCTAATCTGACCTGGAGTTTGCTTGCCGACGTAGATATCTGAGATGTGTTTTAGCGGAAAGGAAATGATGGCCTTCTCAATGCCTTGGTTCATGGGGCACGCGTAGAGGATGCTGTCCTTGCAGAAGAGGACGAAGAACCTAACATAACGAAAAGATAAGAAGATAGCATACAATAAGAAAAGAAAAGAAAAGAAAAGAAAAGATGAGACAATATCAGATAAGAAAAGATAAGACAAAATCAGAAAAGATGAAATAACATAACATAATTTTAGCATAACATGACATTAC
>WBZZ01000599.1:130000-172500 GCA_019918135.1 Paulinella micropora
CACAACCGCGGGCGCCTAGAGAAACCCCAAGTTATCCAAAAATAAGTTTATTTATCATACGTAAATAAACTTAAGGAACCAAAGTCTATTTTTTTTTCACAAAGTCTCAAGAGAGACCATCCAATTAATCAAACTTTCATCTTTGTTAATTTTTTTACGTAAAGCAGAAATTGAAGGGAAGACGAGAATTTCTTCCACTTCTTTTCCAATTGAAGCAAGAAAGAAAGTTCTATTTCTTGGGGCTATCATGGTTGAATCTCGTTCAACCCATGCAAAAGAAAACTCCTCATTTCTCTCAGTGGGACGGCGAAGGAAAAAATTTCGGCTAGCATGGAGAGCAGTTTTGTCGGCTCTTCCAAGCCGAGCGAAAGCGCGGGGAACCCTCACTAAGCGGGGGTTTTTCATCTCTGATGGTTCTTTTTCTTCAACTTCATCCCAAGGCTTCCAAAAACCTATACACCACATTTCATTATTATAAGTATCTCCAACACGTTGGAGATTATGAGAAGCAATAGATTTGGTACTTACCCGCAGTAGCAGGATTGAGGTTGATTTCGCCAACCCCTTCAACCAATTCTTCAGGCTCTCCCATTGCCTATTACACACGCCAAAAAGCAAGTGTAATAGAAATTTCTTTGAATTAGGGTGGGGTGTTAAACCCCTTGGTTTTGAAAAAAACCAATGTATGTTGATAATGTTGTTTTCTAAGTAAAATCAACATATTTTAAATCAACATTTTACACTAAAGTCTTTTTATTCCGAGTTGCTATCCGCACTCTCGGTTCTGAAGACTCTGTGCATGTTTCTCTTATGTTCTCGCTCGCTATTAATGCTATCGTTTATGTGCTCGTTAATACCATCACTGGAGTATTTGTTAAACGAAGAATTAAACGATAAATGTTCTTTTTCAATACCAACGAGAATTTTATTCATGACAATAGCGGAAAGTTGGCCACGATTGTCATTTTTCCACTTATAGAAATTATCTCGTTCTTTGTTTATTTTTTTTTCCAATTTTTTTTGTCTCATTCTAAAAAGTTTATCTGCCTCTACTTCATTATTTTCAATAGTCAATCGTCGCAACATCTCATTAACCACCTCTAGTTTTACTATGTCTGGCTGTTTCTTTTCAATGAGACGGGAAATTTCTTTGTCTATTTTAGAAATTCTTTCTTCGCATATTATTTTATCCTTATTTAGTCTATCCTTACTTGTTCTACGAATTTCATATTCTTCAAACCAATCTGATTTAGTTTTGGTTCTGCTCGGAATTAAGTCCATTTTTTTTTTGCGACACTGCGACAAAAAAGCGAAATTCTGTCGCAACCCCTGCGACACTGCGACATCGCGGTGTCTTGGTGTCGCAAAGACATATTCACGGAAATAGAATTTTCTAGAATTTTCTAAAAAAATTGACTTACGGCAATACTTCAAATACCATTTTTCCTGCGTAATTGTCAGGCCTAATAGGAGAAGCGACTAATGGGTTCGGCGTAGTCATTGAGATTTTCGGTTGCGGGTTCAATTCCTAAGGAAGTCGCTTAGTCTCTATGAGTGCCTTTTATTTTTTTGCTTAAGTTGAATTCGACTTATTTTATAAATCTAATATTACCTTCGCCTTTTTTTCTCGCTTACTACTCCTGATATTCTCTGGTTGAATGTCTTCTCTCTTAAGTAATTCTTTTGTCTTTTTTTCTTTAATAACTTCTTTGGTCTGCTCTTTCATATCTTTTTCTTCATCAACGGCTTTATCAAAATCAGTTTTTAATAAATCACGCGGGCTTACCAACTCATCGTTATTTAGTATGATTTTAAACCCTTTTCTACCTTTGACTTTATAAATAATTTTAGAGAATGTCTTACCGCCTTTTGAAAAAACATTTCTTTTATTTTCCTTACGGACATTATCGCCGATATTGAATTCATTAATTAAATTATCACGGGTTATTTTCTGTTTATTTTTATCTCTTCTAGCAAAGACATCCACAGGTTTGGCTTGAATTCCTCTATGAACTTTATGATTATACGCATTTACTAAGTCTTGAATATAACTAACCCAATCAAAATTTCTATTTGTTTCAAATAATAAATCCAACCACCTTCTAATACTTCTTATCACTCTATCAACAACCGCAAGCGCTCTATGGTCGCCGACTTCAACGACATCATGTTTAATACCATTTTCAATAAAATAATCACGAGTTGCTCCTTTGTATTCTCCTCCGCTGTCGGTAGTAATTGATTTCGGTTTATAAGGTATAGACTTTAAAGCATAATATACTTCTTTTGCTGTTTTATTTTTTAATGGAATGATTATTAAAAATCTTGAATGACAATCAATCCAAACTAACATCCAAGCATACCCCTTATTTCCTTTCTTATCTTTTATCTTACTCATATCTGCTAAGTCTAAGAAAACTTGGTCTAATGGTTTATCAACCCATATCGTGTTCCATATTTTCGGGTTTTTCTTTTGGTGGTGTATTTCAAGTGCCTCCTCTTCTTTTGTCCTTTTTATTTCTTCTCCAGTTGGTGTGTCCTCAAGTTGGCTATCCGCATTCTGTGTATTAATAATTGTATGTTTATAGTCCATGATATTTTAGAATGGCGCTTTCGTTTCACTCTCGCTTATTCTAAAACATCGTTTTTTCTTTATGGTTTAAAATAAATCGGTGTTCGATGTTTGTAAAACACACGGGAGCGATAGCGGGAGTGTGGATTTACAAATATCTTTTAAAATTTTAAAAACATCCGAGATATTTCTTCATTATTTTTTTCTTTCTTAGGCACAGATTGATTATAAACATTAACATTAACTTTATGTGATTTCTTACCCTTCCCTTTCTTTGGTTTGGGTGTTTCTTCCTCACTACTCTCGCTTTCACTTTCTTCACTTTCGTCAGGCTCTGGCTCTGGCTTTTTGCTTTTCTTCGCTCTCTTATTCTCTGCTTTCGCTCTTTTAATTTTCATCTTAGCCATCTTTTCAGCAATTATATCAGTGAAATCAACCTCATCTTCACTCTCACTCTTCTCATCTGGGCTATCATTATCTTGTTCAGTAATAATATCCTTAGCCAAGTTCTTTTCTTCAATTTGCTTTATTCGTTCCTCCATATCTTCGTCTTCTTGCTTTACAGCATTTCTATATTGCGCTAATACATTTTTAGCATGCTCCATCTTTCGTTGTTTCGCTTTCGCTTTTATTCCTTCCACAGCACTCCCCCAGTTCTTACGGCTTGCTTCAGCGGACGGCATTCTATACTAAGATTAATATATTTTAGTATTTTTTAATAATTAATTGATAAATAAATAATTCCATATAAAGATAAAGATAAAAATATACATAAAGCGACAATGCCAGACTACAAGCAAGGAAAGATTTATTCTTTAAGGTCTCATCAGACAGACCAGATTTACATAGGTTCAACAACAGAACCATTACATAAAAGGTTATATAAACATAGAAATGATTTTAAAAAGCAAACACAACTAACATCAAGGGAAATTATAAAATATCCAGACCATTATATTGAATTAATTGAAGAATTTCCTTGTAATAGTGTATATGAACTAAGAAAAAGAGAAGGAGAATTAATCAGACAAACAGAAAATTGTGTCAATAAATATGTAGCAGGAAGGACAGCAAGAGAACATTATCAAGAAAATAAGCAATATGTATTACAAAGAAATAAAGAATATAGGGAGCAAAATAAAGAACACATAACACTAAAAAAGAAAGAATGGTATGAACAGAACAAAGAATATGTATCACAGAGAGATAAAAAATATAGAGAAATAAACAAAATTAAGGTAGCACAAAGACATAAAAAATACATAGAAACTAACAGAGATAGAATAAAGCAGTATAAAAAAAATTATTATGCTGTTAATAGGCGAATGATAAGATTAAATGAATGTAAAAATTATCCGATCGGTTTAGCAACATTCGGATTTTAAATGTCAATATATTTTTTTTTAGATTAATATATGATGAGTCAATTCAAAAGTCTGTTGGGTTTGAATGACTTAACCTGCGACTCTTTAAATATACTTAACCTTGATTTAACGAACACAAACATAGTGGGCTTATACACAGATAGGGTGCCAGAAGATGCTGACCCCGTAAATCTTTATTTTACCAACAGCCGATTTGACACACGACTGGCTACCAAAAGCACAACGGACATAAAAGAAGGCACTAATTTATACTATACTGATGGTAGATTTGACACAAGATTTTCAAACAAGTCAATAGATGCTTTAAATGATGTAGTCATAACAGGCACACCCTCCAATAACCAATTACTCATTTATAGCACAGGGCAATGGAGAAATACAAACTCACCTTTTCTTAGATTGGATGGGCTCACTATGATGTTTGGAGATTTGAATATGGGAAGTTTTAATATAGTAAATGTCGGTAATGTTGATGGTGTTGATGTTTCTGCCCTTGATAGTGCTGTGGTTAAACTAACAGGAGACCAAACCATAGCAGGAATTAAGACATTTAGCAGTATAATAAATGCTAGTGCGGGGATTGATATGAAAAGCCAAAGTATAACAAATGTTAATTTGGTTGATGGTGTTGATGTTTCGGCTCTTGATACTTCTGTAGTCAAACTGACAGGAGACCAAACCATAACAGGGAATAAAACATTTACTACTTATGTGGCCGTAAAAGACTCAAATCCATTAAACACAGGAAAATTATTCTTCAATTACAACAATAATATGGGCTCTATCTATTCGTCGGAGGTAGGTGGGGTAACGGGCTATCCATTATCTTTTGTAGGCTCGTCCATACTTTTTGCTCCAACAACAGGGGGCGGAATGACACTGACAAATAATGTTTTAAATTTTAACAGCTCAACAGCAATCAGCGGACTACCCGCACCATTCTATGATGGCGATGCTTCAACAAAAGCATATACCGATACGAAACTAGCAAAGGACGGCACAACGGCTATGACTGGCAGTTTAAATATGGGTGGATTTTCAATAACAAATGTAAATTTGGTTGATGGTATTGATGTTTCGGCTATTGATACCGCAGTCGTCAAACTAACAGGAGACCAAACCATAGCAGGTATTAAGACATTTAGCAGTATAATAAATGCGAGTGCGGGGATTGATATGAAAAGCCAAAGCATAACAAATGTAAATCTTGTTGATGGTGTGGATGTTTCTACTCTTGATACTTCGGTCGTAAAACTAACAGGAGACCAAACCATAGCAGGGAATAAAAAATTTACTTCAACAATAGAAGTGCGGGGTGCTACTGCTCCAGCCGCTTTTGATGGTATCGGTATTGCCTTTGATACGGCGACAAATATAGGAGAGATTGTGGCACAAAAAATAGCAACCGCGGGCTATTATCCGATACAAATAACAGGGTCATATGTTGATTTATATGCTGGTGATAATGTAATCGCGACAGCAACGGGCACGACACTATCTCTAAACAATAGAAAAATAACAAACTTAGCCACACCAACAGCAACAACGGACGGGGCGAATAAAACGTATGTGGATACATTAGACGGACAAAATGTGAAACTAACAGCTAACCAAACCATAGCAGGAATTAAGACATTTAGCAGTGGTCTTGAAATAACAGGAAATTCAACGAATGCCACAACAAAAGGAACATTCGTGGTTTTTAACTCAACAGCCAATATCGGGTCAATTGCTAGTTTGGATATGAAAACAGCGACATATTACAACTTTGAAATTTCTGCGAAAAAAATAAGTTTTATTATTGACGGGACGATAGTCGGTTGGGTAAATGCTTCGGGGCTAGATTGTAATAGTAGCAAAATAGCCAACCTTGGAACTCCGACATTATCAACGGACGGAGCGACAAAAGGGTATGCGGACACATTGGACGGGCAAAATGTAAAACTAACAGGCGATCAAACAATAACGGGAATTAAAATATTTAATGGAACAAGAAATGATGTAAAAGCACTGACCTTATTAAGTCAAGCCGATTTTAATAATGTGGATATCATTAATGGTGGAAATATAACATATAATGGGGCGAGGATATTAAACCAAAATGGAGGAGATATCTTTTTCAGTCAGACAACGGGTGATTATCAGTATTTCTTATTTACTTTAAATACGGCTTCAAGCGGAACCGCAAACCAACGAGGCTATGTATTCACGAATGTAGCATCTGATGTAAAAGGGGCGGGACTTTATATTTCAAAACTTTTGGATAATAAATCCGCTTCGTCTGATATCGTCCGTTTTAATAATGCGGGCGGTATGCGGTTTTATGGTGCCTTAGATATGAATTCAAACAACATAACGAGTGGCGGAACAATAACAGGAACAACAATTACTTCAACCGCGGGTATATCAACAACAACCGCAACTGCGAGTGGATTAATAACGGCAAATGCGGGTATATCAACAACAACAATAACAGCAAGCGACAAGATAACGACTGCATCAGGCAAACCAATAATCATAGGCAATACAACGAAAGGCGCAGGGGCGACAGGTGGTTTAGAATTATATGGAACGGCGAGCAACGCCGCGGGGCCACATATACAGGCAATAACAACAGCAGACGCTCATCCACTTTTTCAAATGTGGAATTATGCTCATAATGATATTAATTTAGGTTTTGATGCTTATGTGTCGGGAGGGGTATGGAAATCATCTTCTGCGACATCTAACTTTATAATACAAAAAGGCACTAATCTTACTTTCTATTACAAATCAGGAGTATCGGCTGGAACTACTATATCATCATGGGGTGAGGCAATGAACATAAGCAATGCTGGACTAATAACGGCTAGTGCGGGGATTACATACACAGGAACACTAACAACGGCAGTTGCTGGCAGTGGAGCGAAGATAGGAATTCAAGGAGCAACAAACGGGGGAAATACCCGCGGAATATTTATGTGGGATACTAGTGATTCGGCATGGGGTATTTATATGGCACAATCTGGGGCTAATAAAGCATTAAGTGGAACAGGAACAGCACCAGCAGGAAATGGATTTAGTAGTTATGCCGTAAGATTTAGATCGGGTGCGGACACGACCCACGGCTTTGTGTGGGAAAATGCAAGTGATGTTGCTTTAATGTCGTTGAGAGGGAGCGATGGATATTTGTGGTGTAAAAGTGGCCTTACAACAGATGCTAGCATAATAATTAACAACTCCGCCGCTCAACTCTATTTTTCAGACGGCACAACAACTACTTGTGGAATAAGGTGGCTGGACGACAACCACGGCATATTTTGTAAGAGAAACACAAATGAAATGTATTTTAAGGAATACGGCACTTGTTATTTCCAAACCACAGGTTCAAACACGAGAGCAACACTTACCAGTAGCGGAATTGTTAATACCTCGGACAGGAGACACAAAACCGACATAAGAGATGCCAAATTCTGCGGTTTGGATTTTATCAATGCCCTCAAACCAAAGTGCTTCAAACTTAGAGAATCCAAAAGAGAGAATTGTGGATTTATTGCTCAGGATATTGAAGAATTAGTTGAAAAAAAATTAATATGTTTTAATCCAGTTGAAGACCATAAAATGTCAAAAGACGACGGGACAACGGAAGAATTAAAAACAATGAATTATTTTGATTTAATAGCCCCAATAGTTAAGGCAGTTCAAGAATTATCAGAAAAAGTGAATAATTTAGAAAAAGAAAATAAAACTTTACTTAATATATTACAAGACCAAGCGAACCAACTAGCAGAAATAAGAGCAGTCGTATTTTCTACTAATGCCTCCTAGATTACACCCCCCACCGCCAGTCATTGAAATAGACGGCGAACTAACACCAGAGTTGAAAAATCGTGTTTTAGACATTTCATTGAAGAATGAGGAAAAAAAAGTAGAGCACGAATTGGAAGATAACTGGAATTGTTGTTGTATAACAAACAGACCAACAGACAGCCGACTTATTAAATACTTATTTCAAATGGGTATCATTATCTCCATTATAACCCTTTGTATCGTAAGGCTATCTGAAAAGAACTTACCTTGTGAGGTTGCTAATACTTATGTCGGTATTTTAACACTTTTGATTGGGATATGCCTTCCATCACCTTCTTCAAAGAAGTGAGCACTCGTATAAGTGAATTTTATACCAAGAAGCATCACTACCCGAACACACTAAAGGAATGGCTTCATCAAAACTAATACACCAATCTGACATTGGCTTATACACACATTTAAATTTACTTTCTATTCCTTGCTTTATACAATAAGCACAACTCTCATTTTTTTTCTCACTGACTCGTGAGTAAAAGTCGCAGGCAGTCCGACCTAACACAGACCACATAAATAATAATATTAATAACATAATATATTACACAATATATAAACAATGTCGGAGCACAAATACCAAAAGATTATTTTTCTGAGCAATGATTTTGCTGGAGGAAGCAAAACATTTAATAAGAATATCCAAATGTCATTCACACCCACCAAAATGAATGTTAAGTTTATCCACTATATGAACGACCAGACGGAAACCAAAACCAGAATTCTTTACATGGATAGAATTGGAATTATTGGAACATTTGCTGACAGCACTACAGCAAACATTTCAAATCTCGGGTATAATTTGGGTGTCGTCGGATGGACTGACGGACAATATACATTTAAAGTCCTTGAAACCGACAGCGGAAATATTGACACAGGAAATTTAGCTGGGCGAATTGTTGTATGCCTAGAGTTTTTAGGGTAATAATATATAATGGAGAAAATAAACAATGTCAAGGTGAAGCCAGTAAAACAAGAGGGTGATGGAAACAAAAAAGCAAAAGGTTATAAATTGTTTAATGAGCCGTATGCCAACATATTTCTACTTGCTAGAAAGAAGAGCGGGAAAACAACAGCACTCTTTGAAATACTGAAACGGACAACAGACAGAAAAACCCGTATTGTTATTATCGCTTCAACAATCCACAAGGACTACATTTATAAAGCAATGGTAAAGCACTTTAAGAACAGAGGCAACCCGATGGCGGTATATACTTTTCTTAAATCAGACGGGGTGAATGTCATTGATTACGAATTAGACAAACTGAACAAACCAGACGAAGAGCACGAAGGCGAAGTAGAATATCTCCAACATGTAAATCTCCGACGCGTCGGAGATAGTGATAAGGAGAAACCACAATTTTTATACTTTGGAAAAGAAAAGAAACAGATAAAGGAGGCACCGAAAGAAAGACCAAGTAAGTATATTTCTCCAGAGGTTGTTTTTGTTTTGGATGATTTAGGAAGCGGATTAAGAGACAAGTCCGTAAGCGATTTGTTAAAAAAGAACAGACACTATAAATCAAAGGTGATTATGTCTAGTCAGTATCTGAACGACCTACGACCAGAAGCCATTAAGCAGTTAGATTATTTGTTAATCTTTCCAAGCCAGTCTCAGGACAAAATGGAACTCGTGTATAAGCACTTAGACTTATCTTTTGATTTTGATTACTTTCTTCAAAAGTATCACGAAGCAACAAAGGAGAGATTTAATTTTCTTTATGTTTCAAGTGTTGATGATGAATTACGGAGGAACTTCTCACAAAGATTTAAATAAAAAAAAAATCAAATATTAAATAATTATTTTTGTATATAGTATATGGTAGTAAAAACAACTCGTGTTGAAGTTATTCCAACAATCGGCAAACGAACTATTAACTCAAGCACAATGGCTGGAGGTAAAAAGAAGTCGGGTCGCAAGAAGAAGCAAGGAGGCAAGGGGCAGGCTGGCGGAAAAATTAACTGGGCAAAGGTTGGGAAAACGGCAATGGCAGTGAATAAATTTCTTCGTGATAACAAGATTATTTCAAAGACTGCGAACGCCCTTGGTGATGTCGGGGTTCCATATGCGTCTCGTATAGGCTCTACCGCCGCGAAACTTGGGTATGGTAGGCAGAGCGGACGTGGTGCCTTAAAGTTTTGAAAGATCGTTATCAACTTCACTCCTATCTTGCTAATCGCAAGATTTCCCGTTTGTTGATAACTATCGAAAACCGATTTATTTTTTCAATAAAGAAAAATAGATGTTTTAGAATAAGCGATAATGCGAAGCATGAAGCGCAATTCTAAAAAGGTAAGACCCCCGCGGGTTTATAGAAACAAAAGCGGGAAGCCGTATATTATCCAGAAGGGTAAAAAATATTATCTTAATTTTGGCAAGAAAACAAATGATATGAGCACACTTCAAATCGTTAAACTTTTTATGAAATACTTAAGCAGACCGAGGACAACTAAGAGAATGAAGACAAAGAAGGAAGAAAATCTCGGACATGTCCGAGATATGAGGAAAGTCCAAAGCCTATCTGAAATTGAACAAAATACGAGAACCGCCATTAATGACCACTTAGACAAACTTAAGAAGGAGAAATACGAAAAGATTGATGAGATAGACCAAAAAGAGAAAAAAGCACAGGCGGATGCTGAAGAAGAAAAGAAGAGGCAAGAAAGAAAAGACATAGCCGATGCTAAGGAAAGGCAGGATGAGTTAGCAAGGATACACCGCAATGAACTATCCGATATCAAGGAACGACAAGAACAAAAAGACAGAGAACTAAGAAGGGAGCAAAAACTCATAGAGGATTTACAATACGAACAGCAAAGGAACCAAAGATTGGCTATTATGCCACCGCCACAGCAGTATCAATATATCATGCCACAACAACAGGGACAACCACAAGCACCGCCACAAGCACCACCATTAGCACCACCATTTGGAGCACCACCACAAGCACCAGCCTTACCTGATTTAGGAGATGAAGCACCATTGAAAACAAAAGAGCAATATGAGGAAGAAAAAAAGCAAAAGCAGAAAGATATTGAAACATTGAAATTAGCAGGATACACAGATAAATTCATTAAAAAGATGAGTCTCAAAGACTTACAAAAAGCCAGTCAAGATATTCAGATGGCTATAGCCACAGCGACATCTTTAGAAGAACAGAAAAAGTTAGCAGAAGAATATAAAGAAAAACTTGAAAAGGAAAAAAAGAAAGTGGAAGAAAAGGGTAAGCATCTTGAAAATTTACAAATTAATCAATTTTTAATCTCTGGATTTTCAAAAACTTATCACCCAAACATTACTATAAAAGAGTTAGCACAGGCTTTAAAAAAGAGACTAGATAATGATGGACATAAAAAATTAAATTACAAAGACACTTCAAATTGGATAATTAACATGATTAAAAGGTTTAATATTGATGTTGGAAGTGAGGTGAAAAACGTAAAAAGAAAAGTGGCGGATTACGCTAGATATGAAGAGTATATGGGTATTAATGAGCAAAAAGGTAGTGGAGCGAAGACATTAAATGAATTAATTGATAAGGTATTTTCAATAGCGAAAATAAAAAAATACTTAGCCCGCAAAGATTGGAAACACACAATGAACAAACATGATTTTGTAAATACTCTAACTAACAAAATGACAATAGACCCAAATGTAGATAAACAAGTTTCAGCGGATTTAAATGTTGATGAAGGGATGCCACTGGAGGGGGTTCCACCCCCTACCATACCCCCGAGCGTCGCGGAGACACCGCTACAACCATATCTCCAACGAGTTGGAGATATTCCACCAGAGACACAACCACAGCAACCAGAGCCACAACCACAGCAACCCGATCTATTTCAACGCGTTGAAATAGATCTGACAGAGCAACAGCAACCAGAGCCAGAGCCACAGCCACAGCAAGAGGGTGAGGGGAGGGGACTAATGACTAATGAAATAGACGACATAATGAAAAAATATGGATGGTATCTCGGAGCAATAGCCAGTGATGAAATCTACAAGTTGAAGCCCGCAAGCAGAAAGCGATACGGATTTATTATGAATTTGGATAATCACAAACAAGCGGGGTCTCATTGGATTGCTATATGGGTAAGTCTGGATAAAGACAGGTCAGTGGAAGTGTATGACCCTTTAGCACTTTACCAACCGACGGAAGACTTTCAACAACAAATGAAACGGCTAATTGACCGAAGTAATCCTGATAGTTATTTATTGATGAAGGTAAATCAAGTAAAACAACAATCTGATACAAGCGACACATGTGGATGGCACTCAATGCGGTTTCTTTTAGAGCGGGCAAAAGGAGTGCGATTTAAATTTGCTAGTGGTTATACAGACTTAAAAGAAGACGAAGCGGAAAAATTGAAAGCCCAGAATGGGTATGGCTATTTTGATACATTTATCTGAAATATTATTTGTATAATATATCATGGACTACAAAGGCGGGCGAAGTAGTGGTATTTACTATATCAACAGCAAAAACCGAATAACGGGAACAGATAGCGACTTTACACACGAAATAAACTTAAAATCACTGGACAATCCCACACATTGTAAAATTCTTCATATCTATGTGCCGAAGTCGTATTACTCCGTAGCCTCTCCATATAATACTTTTACATTATCTGAAGACGGGTATGAGACTTTAATTACGATACCTGAGGGAAACTACACAATGAACAATCTAAAAAATAAACTATCTGAGGTGTTATCCGCAGACAGCCCAAATAATTATACTTATGTTGTATCCAGTAATAATACAAACATAGAACCAGAGGACGGCAAATTGACATTCAGTGTGTCAGAGAATAAAGGTATTCAACCGCGGTTTATATTTGATAATGATACCCGTATTCACGAGGTTATGGGATTTGATAGAAACTCAACATATTTCTTTGCTGATGATTTTATTAAATCTCCAAATGTAATTATTCTAACTGGTGAAAAGACTTTGTATCTTCAATCGGATTTAGTTGGAGAAGGCGATAATCACGTGCTACAAGAAATATACACAGCCAACGAAATCCCGTTTGGTGCTGTCATTTATGATGGCTCTGGAAGCGAATACGGGAAAACATTATCCGCAAGTTCTAATAATGTGTTTAGGTTTTACTTGACGGACGAAAACGACCAAGCAATTAACCTTAATGGTTTAGGTATCGTTATGACATTACTTGTTTATCGTGAAACTAATTATTTTAGTTTATTTAATTCATTCTTCAATTTGTTGAAAGCGCGGTAAAGATATTTTAATTTTGATTTAATTATTTTTTTTCTATAAATATATTCTTGTGAATTAGTTAATCTACGCTACTTCAAAAAAAAAAACAAAAGCAAAAATGCCAGTAATGTATGGTGGTGAGTTGGTTCATCAGACTAAGGAACTGCTAACTGGTAAGTATGAATTGAACAAACTTACTGCCCGTGAAGGGTCGGCTGATGTTAACATTACAACTGCTGGTGGAAATGAAAGCACCTTTGAAATCCCTACTCGTCCTTTGAACCTTGCGAGGTCGGTGTTGCGATTTACTTACACCCCTACCGCATCTGCTGGTTATAATCGTATGTTTATGGACTGCTTGCCTATGATACAAAGAATTGAACTGCGAAGCCGAAGCGGTCAGTATCTGTGTAATCTTCAACACGTTGGTAATTACACTAAGATGATTTGGAAGCCTGAAATTAAATATGAAAAATTTATGGCACTTGAAAACCACGGGGCGGGTGTATCTAGCGGGGCTATGCTTCAAAAGTGTAATGCTGGAAAAGTTGAGATAGGAACTAGAGCAGAAAGAAAGGCAATTGCTGATGCTGCTGCGGCTGCGACTTTAAGAGATGCTGTTCAAGCATATTACAAAGTGCCACTTGTTAATGCCCGCCGTCATAATGATACTGCTCTCGCCGATAGCACTGCTGGAAATTATAGCCTTGTTAATGTTCCTTTTGAGGAGGCTAAGTATTTTGAAGGAGGAACTAATGCGAACCCTGACCCTGTCATTAAAGTTAAACTTCCATTGGGTATGATTTTTGGAACTATTTTTGAACTGGACAAGACTATCGGTTTTAATGAAATCCTTGATTTGCGAATTGTGTGGGAGGGAACTAACCGCTCTACTTTCTATGGAACTGATGCAAGCAGTATTTCTACTGGTGCCACACAGGTGGCTGTTGGTGCTACTATTTCAAACTTGAATCTGTTTCTTGCCGTAGAGACTGACCCAAATGTCGTCCTTGGTGTTCAGCAGAAGATTGCGGGAGAAGGTTTCCCATTTAAGATTGAATACCCTATCTCTTGGAAGCAGAACCTCTCAACAGCAAGCCAAAATTTCGTTGTAAAAATGAACCGCTCACAGGGTGAGAGAATTAGAAGAATTTATACTTCCGCATTCCACAACGACGAAAATAAAAATACTGCTTTCGACAATGACAACAGAGCGGATGCAAAAATTACTTCATACTATACAACTCTGGATGGCTCTCGTCTTCAACAATTTGACATTGACACCTCTGAGAATGAAGACTATATGATTTTGAAGGATAAGTTGAAGGGTAGTGCTATCCTAAACAGCGATGTCTATCATTACAACTGGTTTCATGTTGATACTTGGGACAATAACCGCCCCCTGTGCGATAAGGATACCGACGGGTATGAGGTGAGTGGTCTGAGCCTTGACACTGAGAGGCGTTATGAGTTCGTTTCAACTACTGCTGGAAACAATCTTAACCATTACACTTTTGCCATTCTTCAACGAAGTGTGCTTGTTAAGGGAATTGAAATTTTGATGTCGTAAGATGCGATTATTAATTTTGTTAGTTAATTTATTTTTTTATTATTAATATATAATGTCCCACCAACGAAATTTGATAGCACAAAATCCTAAAGGAGAGTTCATTAACCTAAAAGTAGGATATGCTGGACATATTGATAATATGAAGACAGCCTTCGGCGAAACAACAACTGCACAATTAACACCAGTATTACAAGAAATCTTTCCATATACCATTAATACTAGGATATGGACAAAAACAGAAACAAAATCGTCTGTGTCATTCTTGAATAATATGGCTGAATTGAAAACAACTGCTGATGCTACGGCAGATGCTGGATTAGTAAGTAAAAGGAGAATAAAATATAGAACTGGAATGGGTGTCCTTGCCCGCTTTACTGCTATATGGACAACGGATGATACAAAAGATTACTATTCATTTATTGGAATAGGAAATGACCTTAACGATGGATTTTATTTTTACAAAAATCAAGCAGGAATGAATATCGCGCGTATTAAAGGAGGTGTTGCGGTTTATATCGACCAAGAAGACTGGGACGACCCTTGCGATGGAACTTCTGCTATGCCGAACTTAGACTGGAGTAAAGGAAATGTATTTCAAATTCAATTTCAGTATCTCGGGTTTGGTGCTATTAAGTTTTCAATTGAAAATCCAGAGACTGGTGAATTTCAATTAGTTCATATGTTTGAGTATGCGAATGCTAATACTGGTGTAAGCCTGCGAAATACAACATTACCTTTTACGGCAGTAATGAGAAATGATGCGGCGGTTGGAATACAAATTCTTAAAACGGCGAGTGCTAGTTTATTCGTTGAGGGGTCAAATACTATTAATACCAGTATTACAAATACTGCGGAAGGAGACGAAAAAACAAGCACCACTGAAAGCCCCATTTTAAGTATCAGGAATAAAGCACTATTCAATAATAGCCTAACCAACTATTCAAATGTCTTTCCTTCCTTGGTAAGTATTACGAATGAAGATACTAAGTCAAATGTCGTCAGAATGGTATTGAATGGGACACTAACAGGGGCTGGTTTTGCTGATGTTGATGCCACAACTTCAATCGTAGATACAGACACAAAAGCAACCGCTATCGCCAACGGAACGACAATTTTTAAGATTTATGTAAATGCCGCCTCAACTCAACAGATTAATCTCAGAACATATGATATTCAATTAACACCGAACGATGTTTTGACATTCACACAGAAGGCTGTGTCGGCAGGTGCTGGTAGCAATATTAATGTTATCGCTAACTTTATAGAAGACCATTGAAGCAAAAAAATTAATGAAAAGCGATGTGGATATTATAAATATTTTTTTACCGCATCTTTGTTATTAAAATAAGGTTGTTGAATTAAATATTCAAGGTATGGTTTATCAATCTTAGCGACATCTTCAATTTTCATTTTTTTATACTTACCATATTGAAGAAAAATGTCTGCTTCGTGTTGTTGTTCTTCTTTCTTTGCTATCTCTCCAATCTCCAACGTGTTGGAGATATCTACATTAGCCTTTATTTCGGTGATACCAGTCTCTTTTAAATCAGCAGTAGTAAAAGGAGTGCTTTCTTCCTCCATCATTTTTGATAATGTAGCAAATGTTGATTTATCTTGAAAATCAACATTGGACGGAATAACTACTTTCACATTATCATCCCTTGACTTATATTGCTCGTAGAAAGAAACAATGTCAGGCTTAGTCCATTTAATAGTGGGTTTCTTAACTTCGCTGTTAATGTTCCATTTTTCAATTTCATTCAAGTAGTCCTGCTTGGTGCTTAGGTCTGACATTGATATACTATTAATATTATTTTTTTATTGTAAATATTTTTTTACTTCTGCCTTAATGTCGGTGAATTTATCAAACCAAGGCTGTTCATAACCCATTCAAGGTATGGCTTATCAATAACCGCTATATCTTGAATTTTTTTACCTTTATATTTACCAAATGGAAAAACATCGGTTGGCTTGCCAGCCCGTGCATTTTCAATTGCCTTTATTTGTTCTTGAATTACCTTTTGGATATCTTTCAATGTGAAGGTTTCATTTTTATTTTCAATAGAGAGTTTTTCAAACTTCTCGCATAGTCTGGTGAGGGCGGACATTGGTATATATAGACTGATAAAAATTTATTGAAAAAAATTAATTAATTAACTGATATTTTTTAATAATTAATTCTTTTATGTCCTTATATGATATCCTCGCGGAATGCTATCATTATCAGTATAGAAATCTCGTCCGCACCATCTCGCCTTATTTACCACTTTTACAACATTCTTTTGGTGTTGAATGCTAAAGTGTTCAATGTGTTGCTGTTTGCTGTTTCTGCTCGTGTGTATCTTCTTCATTATGAAGTCTCTTGTGTTTGTTAGGCTCTCGCCCTTGTCCATTAATTCATATGAAGCGGGATTTAATTTCTTTAAGTCTAGGCCTTTACCTCTGAAATGAAAGTATGTTTTCTTATCATCCTTCTTTATATACTCTAACATATACAATTTTGGTGCTATCCATAAACCTTTTATTATTTTACAATTAGTTCCGAGGTCGTCATCCATTCCGCCGATTGTTTTATCTCTAAATCTCTTTATGCGTTCAATGTTTCTTACATGGCTTTGAATGCTATCTGTATCTGTATAATAATAGTCTCTGTCTGGGTCATTGTCTGGGTTGGCTTCGGACATATACTTATACATAATTCGTCTGCTGTATGCTAAGATAAATGCCCCGTATTGAGTGGGTTTTGTAATTTTATCTTCTATTATTTGTTCGTCGCGCGGTGTTCCAGAGATAAGCCATAATTCGCCATTCGCCTCATCAAATTTCTCAATATCAGTTATCACGTGTTTAGCCCAGAATTTCCAGTATTCGTGATTTTTAGAAATATATTTACTCACCGAGTTTATTGGTCTTTGAATTGTCTTTCCGTATAAGGCATTCATAAATAACTTAGCGAGTAGATATTGTGGTGTTCCTTTCTTTGAGTTTTGTTTTTTCTTGAATAAGTCCGATATATACTCTTTGAATACTGGTTCGGCTCCTTCTGTATAATAGCCTCGGTTGATTTTGACTTGGTATCCGAGTTCAATCATATCTTCAATATCAACAGAAGTGAGCCATTGGTCTTTCATATCTCTTAACTCCCATTTTAAGCATCCTTTACTATCGCGAAAAGGCACGCGTGGGTGTAATAGATTTTTTGGAGATATATAATCAACGTTATATATACCCATTTTCCCTTCCATTTCTCCTTCACATTCCTTTATTTCACCCGTCATATAATTTTCAAGCATTGCCGTTGGATAAAGACTTACGACATCCGCATCAATAAGATAATCTATAACCTCATCAAAGCCAATTTCACCATTTATGTATTTTTGATATTGTTCTGAGATAAATCTCCTTTTGCTTGGGTAAGTTCTAGCACCATATACAGCCTTTCTAAAATCACTTTCTTGATTTACTTTTGGGAGATATATTCTATATTTTTTACGTATCTTCTTTTTCCAAAGATTAAAGGTTAAAGAAGACGTAGAAATAAATTCAGAAAGATTTGTTTTATGTTCTTCAAATATTGGTTCGTTTAATGTTTCATATAATTCTTTCAACCCCATAACATCCTTTTCTAAATACACCAAACATTCTTTTTTCATTCCATCATCCATCTCTTCCCATCGTTTTGCTTTTTCGTGGTCAAAATCGCCTTTTAAAACATTACATCCCAAACTTTCAAGGTTCTTTTTTAGGCTTCCTTCAGTATGCTTAGAAATATCCCAAAATTTCATATTTTTATATTCCATTGAAATAATGGCACCATTATTAATCAATGGAGTGTCTTTTATTTTTCTTTTAATAAATTCTTTTTGAAGAAAGTAATGGTCAAATTTACTTCCATTAAAAGCATTAACATATAATGTCGCCTTTGGTTTCTCCTTTTTTAATTTCTCCGCATATTGAAAGATTATGTCAATTAGTTTTGAAATACAATCATCGCCAGCGACATATTTAAAACCGATATCCGCAATCGTATAACCTGCTATATACGCGGTATGGATTTCAACCTCATTTCTATATGTTTCTAAATCATAATGAAAAATCTCATCTTGATTGTTATATTTCATTTCAACAAATCTGGTTAATAATCTTCTTTTATCTTTAAACATCCCATCAACATATGATTGTCTGTCCTCATTACAAGTATGTTTAACGAAGTATGTTTTATAACAATCGGGGCATTTCTTTTTGCTTCTTGTTATAAAACCTAAATAATGATTTTCTTTGAGATAACAAAGCACATCCGCGGATACTAAAGGGTCTTCATAATTTTTAAATGTCTGTTTGCTTGTAGCGTCAGTTAATTCAAAATATTTCCCTTCAATACAATATTTTTTTAAGATTTCAAAACCAACCGAGAAAGGTATGAATGAATTAGGTTCAAGATTAAATTCTTTTCTAATTTCATTACACTTGTTTTTGTTAATAGCAAACTTTAATATCTTTTTATTGACTTGAAAGAAACAATTATTACCTCTACTTCGTGGATTAATATGTATTCCTTCATCCGTTCTATGTTTTTTATCCCTTCCTGAAGTATTACATCCGCCTCCGTCTTCCTGAATAAATTCAATCCTCATAAATTGAATAATTCGGTCGTATCCATTAGCGCTTGCTTCTAAATTTTCCTCATTGTATTGATAAACGGCATTAAATAAATCTTCAATATCCTTTATCCTTACTGCGTTGAAAGTCTTCCATTTATAAAACCTTTCGTCATCAACATCAGTAATATAAGCAAACTTAACGTGAATACTCGCATTCTCCGTCATACCTCTGCTTCTAGCATCTCTTACCGCTCTCATTATCGTAAAATCTATCTCATCCATATCATAGAAGTTGATATCAAGTTTTTTAAAGCGGTATGTGTATGAATTTAAGGCTCTATTTCGCACTGGTCTTAACTCAATAAGTTTTACCTCTCGCTTCTTCGCTAATCTCGGACTTGTCCGAGATAGTGTCTTGGTTTCACGCAAATGTGCTCTAGTCTTCAATAGTTCCCTCACATTTTCACTAGGTCTTGGTGCTGATGGTAAGGGTGGTGGCATTATATCAAGGTAGATATAAAATATTAGAAAAATATTAAATTGTTTTACCGATATATATATATATGAGAATGTCTTACCTTTAACATGAAATTCATTTATAAAAAAAAATCATTTTTTGTTTTTTTTCCGTTTTTTGTTTTATACTCCCATCTCCAACGTGTTGATAATCTCGGACTTGTCCGAGATAGGGATATTCGTCGCGACGAAGATTGCCTTCATTTCTTCATATTCCTTCAGTTTTCTATTTCGTTCTTTTAATTGCTCCTTCCTCTTTTGATTAATTTCATCCTTATTTCTCTTATAATATGCGAGAGCCTTTTCGGAGTTGGCCTTTCGTTTGTCCTCAGGTGTGAGATATTTCTTGTGTCTTCCCATGGTATATATTAGTAATATAATTTTACTCTTTAACATGAAATTAATTATTATAATATTTTTCTGCGACATATACGTTCAACTTTATGACCGCCTATCATAATCTCATCTCTCTCCGCGAAGAAATCTCTATGAAACTCTGTTTTTTCGTGTGTGTATTTGCCGTATATTCCAATAGTCTTACCACAGACACATGTATATTTCTGTTTTCTTCTTTCTCTTATGTATTCTGCTTTCTTCTGTTTGCGAGTTAAGTCCATTTTTTCAAAATAGACTTTATCCATTTATATTAATGTTCTGTTTTTTTTAACCTTAAAAAACAACTAGGCGCCCGCGGTTGTGCTCTTTAGGGTGTAATCTCCGACATGTCGGAGATAGGGATACTTCGTATTGATTTCGTTTTTATTTAAAAACCTAAAAAAAAATTTCTAAACTTTTTCTTGTTTTTATTTAAAAGCAAATAAAGAGGAAGAGAGATTTCTTTATTCTGTTTGCTTGTATTGATTTGAAAATTTGATTTTCTTATTTTGCTGTTTTGTGCTCTTGTATTGATTGTGCGGGAGATTAATAAGAAGGCTTATTTCGTTATCTACAACCCGTAGGAAGGCGACGACGAAAAGTCGTTGCCGCACTACGGGTTATCAACTACTAAAAACCTGCCGTAATATAGAATATTTCCGCAGAGCAAAACACTTCAAGGGGGAAATGATTTTCAGGCTATGTCTTGGCATGACTACCTGTTACACTAGTTACACGACCGACACTAATTTCTTTTTTAAATTTACGTATCTCGAAGGCGCAGTGGAGCATAACGTAAACAGCATAATATCATTATGCTGGCTTCGATTCTGCATTTGGATTTTTTTAAATTTCAGCCGAATCAGCCACAGTGTTGCCACAAAACCCAGCGTACCCTTAATGCAGTAATGCTAGTAATGAATCATTTACTCTAGTTACTAGATTTATGAAATACTTAGAAAAATATACTAGCTGTCGGTAAATATTTTTATGCATAAACTAGATAAAAGCTGTAAGAGTAAGTGATCATTCATCTAGTTCATGACGCCAGGAAGCTGTTGTAAAAAAAAAATGTAATTATAAAATAGTAAAAACAGCGCCGAGCTCGAGGTCATCATCTATGACAGTATAGTAAAGTAAATTTGTGACTTTTATGGATAAATCTAGTAAATACTTTAATTTTTGTATTCCTTGAAATGAATTAGTGAATTAAATTCTGCTGCACTGACAGTTTCCAGACATTGAAACAGTAGCTTGAGTAAGAAAAGTTGTTTTTTTAACATTAGTACAGTAGTACTAGTACTAGTACTAGTAGTAGTACTAGCACAGTATTAACACTACGTTAAATTAAAACTGATATCACTTGGACCTGCCAACGTACGGTAATTCAGGTGTAAAAAATATCTGTAATATATTGTTTGAACCTGCCAGCGTACTGCAATTTAGGAATAAAAAAATATCTCGAATGTATTATATAAAAATTTTCTATTTTAACAGGGATAAACATGAAAAAACTTTATGAAAGCATTTTCAGCAATTGAAAAACTGTGTAGCATTGTAATTTAGCTCGAGCAGGTGATTTTTATGAAATATTTTCCGGAACTGACGTAATCAAACACAATACAAGTAGAGGTGGAAACGAAAACGAAAGTCTTAAACAGGTCAGGAGCAACGAAAACATTCCGGAAAAATGAAAACAATGAAACAAACTGCTCAATTTAATGAAAAAAGTATTTTCGAAAAATATCACATATTTCAAAAACAGTGCCAGAATCCAAGTGCATTACTGAATAACAGCGGGAAGAGCGGGGGCTGCTTGGTTTACAAATACATGCCATTCGTCATGGCACTCTTCCAAGCAGAAGGAATCATCCGCGAACAAGCAGTGATCCTGTTTGACGTACTTATCCTAGTTAGTGAACACTAAAAATCAAAACGCAAGGTCAGTGTAATTGCATCATTGAATGAGCTGCTGGCACACGACCCTTTGTAAAAAGGTAGTTTCAATTCTGACACATCATGCACTGTTCTCATTTCACGTATGACTGAAAGATGCACGCTTTGCAGGGACTGACGTTGTCTTCATTTTTCTTCTTCCTACAAAGCGTTACTTTTTTAGGGTCGCTTCCAGCTTCCATTCTTCTTTAGATTTATCTTTCTGTTTGTTTTTAATATTTTTCTGGTTTCGAGATGAGCAAAATTAAATGATGTATCTTTAAATCTAAGAAGCAAGATGTTATTCAGGAACTACAAAGACACAGACGAAGCATGTGATGCAAAAAGAATGTGTATAAACTACTGGAAGATCAATCAAATCATCAAAAAAATAGAAACGCCGGTCCCAGACATACGGCAGGGGATGGAAGTGTTACGGAAGGAGAAAATATACTTCACCTTGCATCTGAAAAGTGGTTTCTGGCAAATACAACTGGAGGAGGAAAGCAGATATCTCACTGCATTCATGGTTGGCATGACAACATACGCATGTAAGGTTTTCCCGATGGGGCTCAAGGTGGCTCCGGGGATCTTCAAGAAGGCGATGACCGAGATGCTGGGGCTAAGTTCCGAAATGAGGAGTTTGCTTTTAAGAATGGCGACACGTCCACGTATGCATTTGCATATTTGGATAATGTTATCATATACTCCAACTCGGTGGAGGAACATATGGAACACCTTAGGGATGTCATGAGGCGGGTCAATGCGTTTGGGTTTCGACTCAATGACAAGAAGTGTAATTTTTTGCAGAAACGGATTCAATTTCTTGGATATGATATTGAAAACGGCACATGCACAATCGCTGCTAAGAAGAGTGACGCGTTGGCGACCATGCAAATGCAGAAGAATAATCCGACCTACACTCATTCGTATCTTTGGCGCAATACTATGGGGAATTTATTCCAAATTTCGCCAACAGGGCGGAGCCCATACGGAAACACTTGAAAGGGTATAAGTGGGACTGGTCGAACTCTGATACATGGCAAGACGATGTCAAGGCAGCGATAAAGGATTTACGGGATACGATCCTGAAAGATCCGTTGGTGGACGACGGAACGGTACTGAGGCTGCCAGACTTCAGCGCACCTTTTATTCTGGACACAGACGCGTCGGCGTACGCGATAGGGGAAGTACTTCAACAATCGGACGATAGTAAATACGGAACGTTTACGACCGGTGATGTTCCTTAGTCAAAGGATGTCGAACGCGGAGAGGCAATATTGCACAAGACAACGGGAGACTTTAGCCATTGTCTGGGGGTTCAAACGCTTGAGGGAATACCTATGGGGGGGCGAAAGAAACGAAGGTGAGAACGGACCATAACAACCTGGGTTGATGTCACAAAACCAAACGAGACGTTTGGCGCGGTGGCAACAGGAGTTGTCGGAATACGACTTCCAAATAGAATACATCAAGGGCAAGGAGAATTTCTTGGCTGATCATCAATCGCGGTCAGGGGGAATGGAGGCGGAAGGTGCTCCTCAAGAAAAGAGGGAAACAGAACAGAAGAAGCGTCAGGCGCCAAAGGTATTTACGATCAAACCAATTTGGGATGGCGAGAAGAAAAGGGGGATGAATCTGACGCGATTCGGGTTCACCACGGCGACGGCGATTTTGAAGGTTTGGAGGCACATGGATCTGGAAAAGATAGAGAAAGAGTCAGATTTCGAGGATAAGAAGCCGATAAATGGCATGCTATACGCGACCGAGATGTCTGCGGCATATAAGTTTAGAACGAGTGGGGACGTCGATAAACAGGAGTACGAGAGAGACCTTCGGCTTTACGAGGAGGCTAGCAACAAACCACGGCAGTGTTGCGAGGAACATGGTGATAAATGCGTGAGGGACAACCTCGAGGAACACGAATGGAATGCGGCGACAAACGAGGAAAGGAAACCGGAGGAATTGGGAGAGCCCTGTTTCCCATGGCGGCAGTTGCCAATGGTATGCAACATAGTGGTCAGTGCCAAGAAGGACGAGGAACAACAGCTGCATGAGCCGGCGGGGCTAAAGGTGTTGGAGAAAACGCACCCCAGTCGGGTTGCCCTGGATTTGGAAACAGATACGCAAATGAAGTTTGCATCGGTGGATAAATTTCGGAGCTTGACAAGTGAGGCGAAGGAATTTCAGACACTGATTCAGCACGAGAAAAACGCAACACCTGAGACGCGCAATGAAATGGTGAAGAAACAGTTGAAGACGTTCGTGATGGAATGAATGAATATATTAATCCTCACGGAACAGATGAACTTAAAGTGTAGAACAGTTAATATCCGGAAAGGACCACTTCGTGGTTCTCAGGAATTGCGAGAACTGAAATACTTTAATGGTAATGACAAGAATAGATTAAGGTAATTTCAAGAAGAATAATAAAGCAATATATGACTCTCACTCTAGCTGATTATGGCATGAGCAACCAGAAATATGGTAAACTGACCGTCTATCAGGCAATGGATGCCAATTAATCAGTACTGACTGACCGACCGGATTATTTACATGACTGATTTACTAATTAAGAGTACAACCGTACTATCAACTCCCCCTTAAATCAGGCAGTATGAATAATCATACGAACTGTGACAGCTATCCGCTAGATATGGTCGACGAGAAACAAAAAGTTAGTACCGACAACCTAATAATGAATTAATAATCAGTGACGATGATTAATATTATTATGATTGTCATGAAGTCACAAAACGTAAGGAATTGTTACTTTCCGAAGTTGGTGTTGAAAGTCCCCTTACGGATTTGATCTCTTTTTCGTTCGAATTTCTGTTTACCCACAGGCCTAGTGTTGAGGTCTGCCATGTTGTTGGCATCGTCAGTTGACACAACCCGGACGCGACCCTCCTTCACTGCTTCGTTAATGTACGCCATCTGAACCTCCAGGTGCCTTTGACGGCGTGTAAAGATGCAATTATTTGCCCCCAACACCGTCGCTGCGTTGTCCACTGCTATGACGGGCACCTCAGTCATAAAGCCCTCCAGTGACTTGTTACTCTTATCTACTGGGATCTGCTTTAGTAAATTCGCGATACCCATTACACGTTGAATACAACGAAAAAGACCCCTCGACTCCGCCTCATTAGTTGAGGTCGCTACTTGACGCTGCTTGCTCGTATCCGAAACAATGACTCCATTAGCAAGCACAACCATCCCCCCCGACCTCGACTTCGTCTCAGCTTCCATCGCGAATCAGACCAGCACACCAAGTTACGATTGCCATTAGACGAGTAGTGAAGCCCCTGCTCAGCCTGCCCTATGATGTAACGGAAAAGCTGCTCCGCCCCCTGGTAATCAAACTCCGCCGGCTTTGACTGCAACTCGGCTAGTCGCGACAAAGGAGCAACAATTTCCCGGAGCACACACCGTACCCATCCCAGATCACCGCAGATCTTCATCGGGGAGTACTTCTCAAACTCAGAAGTACGACGCAACACACCAGAAGATGGCAACCATTGGCACCGACACCGGCGTCCAGGGCTCCCCGTCGGACCTCGGGTATTTCCGGATTAGATCCATGATGTATTCCCGAACAGTGACGTGAGTATGAAATACCCCATCGTCATCCACATATTGCCATACCTCACGCCCAAGCAGCACCTTCATGGGCTTGTAGACCTTAATAGTACCCTGCCGCTCACGAAGGCGACCCCAAAACCAGTCCGAATACTCAGAGCTCGGAGGCGCCAAGGCGTAGTCGTCAACGTGCGTCACCGCCAACACCGTCTTCTTGGTTTTCGAATCAATGCCCATGAAGAGACATTCATCGTACAAGTTGGCTTTCAAACCAACACTCTCGTAGAACGGCAGCACACAACGAGTGTGATAAAGGTGGCCGGAATCACGTAGCCCGTTAACCCCAGCCCATGCCTCGAAGTAATGATCCTTCGGTATGTACGCAACCGGCATCCTCAGATAGACAGGAGTATCACGTTTGGCTTTGAGAAAAGCCGATTCATCATCTTCCGCCTCAAGGAAGACTCGTTGCAATGTAGCCAATGCGAAATCGTGCGAATGGCAAGCTCATCCGGCGTTGGAATGACGACATCACCACAGTCAATGCCCTTTCGCTGCTGAAACCCCTTTGCTGCAACACGCGACTTTTGCTCAATACACTCCTCCCCCTCGAATCGGTCAAAGTCAGCAAAGCGAACCCGATGATCCTCGTGCCTTTAGGCACGTCCTGTTTGCGTACGAGCTTAACCGCCCCCAGGTTCAGATGCTTTTGGATATCCTTTAGACGAGACTCCACAAATCGAGGTGCCTTAGTCCAGGCTTCCTTTACCGTAATCACTAATAAGGTTCCCGGTTGATGAGAAGCCTTGTCACACGGATCCCCATAGACAAGCAAATCCGCCCCCGAGACTGCCGGTGCAACGTCCTCCCCCTCAAGCTTGAAGATGTCAAGCAGAGGAAGGTTAGACTGACCCCCCACGGAGTAGCAACTACGTACATCATCACCTTTAGGACGACGCTGACGCTTCACGAGATAGCTGCCCCATCCCACTGTTGGGGTATGCCCTTGTTACTCCCAACAACCGAGGAACGACCCAACGTCACCTCACCTTCGGCTGCCGGACCAGAGCGAGCAACCAGAGCATCAACCTCATCCCCCCCTTGCTCCACAGGGGACCCACACACATCCAGCTGCTCCCCCCCACTCTCCCCCTTTGAAAGCAGACCACTTCTGGCAAAGGAAACGCGGCGAGAGACTAACGGCGCACTCGACAAGACTTGTTCAGTGGGAAAATAATCCGTTGGTTCCCCACCGTCGGCCTCCCCGTCTTTTTGAACAGGAAGTGTGTCCAACTGGCGTCGTTGTTGCTCTTCCTGCTCCCACTTCTCGTGTCGTTGGTCAACCGAAGCTTCAACAAGACGAAGCAACTCCCACTCCTGTGTCCCGTAGAACTTCCTCCAGTCGGGAACGGCACCGTGTCCCTCCAGGTCTGATATAACAAAATCAGACACCAGCGTTCTTGAAACCCCACTCTTTGGATAGACAGCTGGCCACCCTGCAACGTGATCAACGAAGTCAACATTCTTTTCCTCCACAATCTTCCTCCCAGTTGTCGAACACACATAATAGGATGATGTCTCAAGCGAGTGCCCAAGGTAGACTGCTAGTTCTGATGTCGTAGAGCTTACCTTCGAACTCCCCATGTGTCGATAGCATAGGCAGCCAAACACGTGCCAGAAAGATAGATGGGGCAGCCTCCTCCCAAAGTACACTTCATAGCGAGGCTTCCCCTCCTTGTAAGGGACTGCGTTGATGATAAACACCGCATGCAAGGCAGCATACCCCATGAACTGGTAGGGTACACACCTCGCCACCATCAGAGCTCTTGCAATGCGAAAGACCTGTTTAAGCCATGACTCAGCTATAGCGTTTTTGTTGGGATCATACTTCCCACGCATTGGTAGCACACCATGAGCTCGCAGGTGGTCCTTGAGAGCTGTAGAGATCCACTCCCCATCGGATCGGAACTGCTTCAGCTTGCTTCCCGTATGTGTGTTCCCTAACGCCATAACATAAGACAGATGCCCCACACACACCGCAGTCCTCTCCTTCAGTAAAAATGCAAACAGGCAGCGCGTAGCGTCATCCACGAAGAGAAGCAAGTAGTTGTAGCCGCCATAAACCGGTTTAGGAAATTTGCCCGTGCTATCCCCACTCAATCCCTCCCCCGCCCGGGTCATGACAGTAAGATGTGCACCCGAGTACGAAGGTTTGAATGTCGAATGAGAGCCTGCATACCACGCACTTTCCAAACCGCCCAGAGCCCGCGAGACCACCAGCATCCACGACCACCCAATCGTTTTCGTGTGCCTTCAGCAACGCCGCCGTAGGCTTAGGGCCAATGTGACCATATAGATCATGAAGTAAGCTGCCACTCACCTCAAACTGTGTTTGTTGACGCTTAGGCGGCCCAGAGTAGAGCAGCGTCCCCACATGAGTGCCCCTCGCAGGTAAAAATCGATATCGTAGGCTGTCCTGCTGTAGCTCCCCAACCATAATATTAATCTTGTCCTCATCAGGAATGCATTTGCACGGACGCTTAGAGACAAAGAAGCCCTCCCCCTGAAGGTGCGTAGAGTAGCCCTTCTGTTGCAATCGCCCTGCCGAAACCAGCCCCACATGAATGTCTGGCGTAACGTACGTAGGGTCCAAACGCAAAAAGGAGTCGCCCCCTTTCCCATTCCTGCCCCCAACAATAGCCACACCATGTTGCTCCAGTCGACGACGCCCACCGAGCCCATCAACCTCAACAGGTAAATTTTCTTTGACTGTCGAAGCAAGGTATGATCCACTGGGTGCATGATCGTGCGTAGCTGCGCTATCGAGACACCAGTCCACAACGGCCGGCCCAGTAGGTACACAATCACCGTACCCACTTACAACATAGAGCGAAGAGTCGCCCCCCACACCCCCATCGGAGCCCAGCGGCACATCATTCACCTCCGTAGGTCGCACGGGAGCCGCCCCATCAGCTTGAACCACGAGCCCCGAGACCATGTACGATCCCCCAGCGCCTCCATCCCCACTCTGAGTGACCACACCCATAGCAGTGTACTGGCCCCCAGTGCCCTTGCCATCCCCATCGCCAAGGACTCCCGTGACCGTAAACTCCACCCCCGACGATCGCGCTGCCCCCTGCTCCCTTGAACGAAAAGGAATCAGTCTCGGTAGCGGTCGAGGAAGAGTATGGGGTCGCTCCCCAACCCCTGCCCTCACTGGTCTCGCCGATATAGTTGACGGCACATACCCAACCGGTGCACAAACCCGCCGGTAGCCTCCCCGAAGGCAACATTGAACGCCCATACGATGCATTCTTTGCCCGTCGAAGGCAGTCCAGAAGCACATCTAGCTCCGGACAAGGTGGTTCCACACGGCCATCTGCCCCGATACCATAACACCCTAGATGGTTAGAATCTCCATCTCCATCCAGGGTATCATGGCATCATTGGTGTCCAGCGGCCTGTACAGGACAGTGCCCTGCCCAATGACAAGGTCACGGAAGTAATCCTCCAACGTCCTGTAGCGCGGTCCGACAATGAAGACGAGGATGATGAGCTGGATCATCGTATTCGTGTGGGGCCTAGTTTGTCTGAAGAACGTGGGGGTGGCCTACGGGAGGAGGCTCAACGTAGTAACTCTGGGGCATCGACGGTGATGCAATGCGATGGGGGCTACTGGACGAAGGGGGCAAGGGGGGGATCCCAGTGGCTGCGCCGGCCCTACGTCACCCTCCATCGGAAGACGTGAAAGGTACGGTCCTCCACATCTGAAACGAATCAATCGATGCCACAGAAGGGCCGCCACACCATGCGACTTGATTGACAGGCCTATCCCTGTACGATTCGGGACGAGCTCAGTCTTCATAACCGCCGCCCTAACCATACTTGAGCATACCACCGTACAGTAGTAGCGATGCCTCGACCTATCCCGGTCCTGACACGCTGCATTACAGTAGTAGACTTCGTTGCAGTTGTCACACATGAATCCATCCCTAGGGTCCCGACCACAGTGTTTGCACGTCTTTGCCGGCTCCTCACCAGTCAGGTTGGCCTCCTCGCACTGCTTGCACTCAAACTCCCACCAGCGCCTTTCCAGGTAGCAGTACAAAAGGTACTGCTGCCAGTAGAACATCTCGTAGGCGTCAGCATGATTGAATACTCGATGCACTTGTGCTGCAGCGAAGACAAGCCTCGGAGCCCCCTGGTCCCTCGTTGCCAGCGGCTCAGGTACCCAATGCTCCACCGGAGGTTGTCGGTTAACCACCCCTGCATAATAGATGACAGGATCCATCTCATAACACGTAACCACACCACCCGGCCGCCCCCCTAGCGTTGCGTCGGTAATCTCACGTTCCACCTTGACCCATACGTCTCCATCCCACCAGCTCAAATTCTGGTTTCTGTTCGCAGACCCTTCGCGTTCGCGAGAAAGTAACGCACGCTTGGACTCGCCCGACGACGAAGACGAAGCCGACGCCTGCACCGACGAAGATGAAGACAAAGACGAAGCGCGACCCGGTCCCAAGATGAATCTCCCCCCGACGGCGACGGTAGTCCCCCACGCATCGCAGAGGTTGTCTGTTCGCCTCCAGCCACAACATCAACCAGATCTAACCCACTCGCACCAGCAGCAGCACTCTCTTGTCCTCCCTGGCGCTCCACATCCATAGTCCCTTTCCCACGAGGCGCAGGCGATCCCGGTTGAACCTCCACCAGCTGATCCGGACCATGACGCCGTTTGTAGTCATAATAGCGCCTCTTAGGCTGCACCTGCCGGACATAGACATTCCCGTGATAAGTACAGAAGTGCCGATTGATCTCCGGAACATAAACTGCGTAGCGTTGAACCCTCAGGCACCGTCAATCACCACTGGTCAGAGCAGAGCACTGATTACCCTCTCCACCCCTTACACCTGGGTCGTCTACCCAACGTAGGCGTATATCCCCGTCCCCTTCTTGCACGAAGCCCAAATCACCCGGTCCACGAGAGCCACCCCCAGAACCGGCACCCCCAGACATCATGTAGAGAGACGCCCCATTGTCGTAGCCAGGCGGGTAGGACATGAAAGGATCCATGTCGTATGTAGCATCCACCAAGCCAGTAGCCGCGTGTAGCGATGCAGGCTTCGAGTCTGCAGACTTATTCTTGTCCTAGCCTCACGCTTTAGCAGATATGCAAACTTCTGTTTGACGTCTGGGCAATCCCTCCCTTTATGAGACTTATGCGGCTTTATACCAAGTTCTTTGTTAGATTAGAATTTGTAATTATAATTCATTAGGCCGTGCTATTTCACAATTGAGGACTGATATCTTTACTGATAGGACTGACAGTAGGAAATGGACTTGAAGAATTACGATTGGGCTGATTAGTTCAAGCGCATTAGTCAGGACAGGACACGCGTCTTAGTGTCGCGCCTTTTTATGTACCTCATTCTGTGTCTAAGTAAAACAACTCAGATTTGCCAAATTCAGCAAGTCATTAAGTGCTCCGGTTCAGAACACCGTACTACTATTCAAGTTAATATAAAGGGTTATGTCCTCTTCTGCGCTAAGAGATGCTGCGACCGCTATTCTGCAAGGGAAGGCCCCTACGTTCAAGGATGGTGTCGCTGGACGGAGCTGGGACGACTGGTACGCGCAAGTTCGGGCGGACCTGGCGTCGATCGAATGCTGGGAGTACGTCAAGCCGCTGGCTGAAGTGCTTCAATGGCGGATCGAGGTCGAAGCAGAACTGCGGGCGGAGGCCAAGGAGGCCAAGGATGGTGCTGCGAGGCAAAGACGTGGGGATGCTGACAACAAGCAGCAGGATCAGAAGCATGACTTGACTCCGGTTCAACGGAGAAGAGTGCTGGCCAGAAGGGCCCAGATCTTCATGTGGATGTACAAAGGGCTGGACTATGGATCGGCATCTGAACGCATCGTACGGCACCTAGTGCGGGAGGAGCAACTGAGACCGGAAGAGTTATTAAGGATGCTCCGGCAACGTTACCAGGGGAACGACGCTCACCAGAAGCAACGGAGAAGCAACCTGGTAAGTGGATGGAAATTTAATTGCAAGGAAGACCTACGTGCTCAACTCAGCGACTTCGAATCGCATTGCCAGTTCTTGGAGGCTCACGAGGAACCGATAAGTGCAACAATGAGGATGCAGTTTATTAAGACTGCACTTGGGAAGTGCGAGCAAAGGGACCTGTGGAAGTCTTTCCTGGATGCTCAGGTGGCTACGCCTTCGGCTACGTGGGACGACTTCAATCAACTCTTCGAGAGGAGGGTGATAGCGAATGAGGCGATGTCCATAGAAGAAAGAGCGATTGGGACTGCGATGGTCGCTACGCAGCAGAAGACAAGGGAAGCACCGCTGAGGGAAGGAAGGAAGCTTGAGTGCTACAACTGCGGGAACCCACACAAGTACTTCACCTGCACGATCAAGTGCAGAATACCGGGCCACGACCACCAAGGAAGGAGATGCCCCACGCTGAAGGACAGGTATCGCAAGAAGCTGCCGCCGAATGGGAACCACAAGGCGAACGCAAGCCAAAAATCAAGTGGTAACGGCAGTGCGAGCCAAACCAATGCTAAGCCGGGAGATAAAGCTGGCGGAAAGAAAGCCAACAACGCTGCGCCGGTCGTGTCGTGTCTTGCATTGTCAACCAACGACATGGATATCCCGAGAACGATGGAGGCCTACCTTGCACCGGCAGCGGACGGGGGAGGTCTCATGGAGGTTGGGGAGGGAGGCAAGGAAGGGAAGACTGCGTTCTCGTTTATGGCTGCGACAAGTCCTATGATTTTCATAGGAGAAGAAGAGGAGAATGTACCGGGGGACCAGAGCAATGGAAAAGTAAATGTTGCTGATTTCTGGACGTGTTTTAATAATGCGTGTGTCAGTGAACTGCGTTACTGGAAGTGGCTGTACAACTTCAAGGTGGTTCCGGCTGACTGGGAAACATATGTCAAGGGACTGGAGCGAGAAGTCGGACTGGACGCACCGGAAGCTATACTCGCGAGGGCTCCAAGAGAGTGTGAGTTCTGCGCGATGAAAGCAACGAAAAAGTGTGGCCACTGTAAAATGGTCTACTACTGCGGCAGGTGGTGCCAGTCTCAGGACTGGAAGACCCACAAGATCTTCTGCAAATACACTCAATCGGCAGACGTCAAGCCAACGTGGAAGGCTGTGATAGAGAATGAAGCTTCGGCACCGGGGAGGGGCTATGGGGGACATGCGTCTACGATCGCTGGGATGCGAGCGGACTTGGCCTACATGAGGATGCTTCGATATTTTCATGAGAGTCCGGAGGAAGGCAAGAAGGCAATGATGCCAAGACACAACAGGGCTCTGAGGATGCAACCATTGGCGGAGGCAGCTGAATGGATTGATGTGAGTTGGGAAGCTCTTATGGAAGCTCTGGCGTTGGCGGTGAAGGACAACGAGAGAATGATTATGAAAGAGCGAGCGCAACAATTCCCGCCTCCGTACGCAATTGCGCAAGAAGAGAAGAAGACAATGGTTGCTACCTCAGTGATGCCTAGTGACGGTGGTGAGGACCAGACGGGTTCGTTATCGGTTATACGGCGAGACCGGGGACCGAGGGAACAGACTACGCAGGTGGAAAGGAAGGTTGGGACGTGGGAGGAGATGAAGACGACGATCACGGTTGGTGGTGAGTTGCTTACATCTGCTATGGAAGGAGAAGAACCAGAGGAAGAAAGGAAGCCACCAAACACGCCGATGGGAGACGACCCTGCGAGCATGATGGCGGTGGATGGCGAAGAACAGAATGGAAGGGATATATACCTGGACAGTGGCTCGTCGAGGCATCTGGTACCGGAGGCGTCAATGCTGGATGATAGAGAGGAAGAAGGGCTCGACCTCAGGGGAATAGATGGGCCTACGAAAGCAACGGTGATGGGGAAGATGAAGTTTGTTGGAAAGACAGGGCAAGGGAAACCTCAACAGGTGACGATGGGGGAGACCTTCTGCTTGGAGTCGCTGGACCGTGTGCTCTTCTCCGCCGGACAACTACAAAAACAGGGATATGGGATTGTGTTACAAGGTGACGGTTTCTTTGTTACGAAACAGCAAATTGACGTACGCCCCAGTGACAAAATATTGGTAGGGGACTTCGATCCGGTGACCTGTCAGTATAAGTTTAGAACTGTGAAGACGGAGAATGAAAAAGGGGAGAGCAGTTCGACTTTCCCATGCTATCAATCTGCGTTCTGGACTACGACTATGGACCCTGCTACGACTGTGGACGCTGGGAAGTTGCATGACGTGTTCCATTTTGGGTCAACGATGGGGAGACAATTTGTAAGAATGAACAACATCACGGGTTAACGATGGGGAGACAATTTGTAAGAATGAACAACATCACGTTGAGGGGAAAAGGAACTATGGACAACCATGCATGTACCTCATGTATGACGACAAAGATGCGAAAGCATTCTAACTACGTGGGGGCGTCACTCACTGTCTGCGAGAAGGCAGGGGAGGATTGGAGTGGGGACGGAACAGGAAGGATCATGTTCCCCATGTATGGAGACACTCCTTACTGCAACGTCTTTGTGGATAATGTTACTGGACTACTACGCAACTACTGGTGCAAAACGAGAGATCAGAATGCTACACTGGAGCAAGTCAAGCATCTACAGGCATGGTCTGAGACGCAGACTGGAAATAAGATGAAAAAGTTTCGCACAGATAAGGAGTGGATTGCTAAAGGCATCCTAGATCATCTGCAACGAACAGGGGTGGAGCGTCATCTGCCTGTGCGAGATGACCCAAACAAAGACGCCTACGCTGAAGCAGGGATTAAGGTCGTTTTCAATTTGGCAACTAAACTTTTGGTTGCGAGATCAGTGCCGGTGTACTTCCTACCGCTAGCTGTTAACTACGCTGTTTTTCTACTGAACCTACAAGGGAGGGCTGGAACAAACACGTCAAGACATGAGGCGTTCTATGGACGACCCCCCCCTCACTACTCCATGTTACATCCGTTTGGCTGCCTCTGTGTTATCTACAAAGAAGGGAAGAAAGGGCAGGAAAAGGGGGAGCCAGCAGTGTTCATGGGTGTTAATGTGGAACAGTCTGCGTACATCGTCTGGAGTTACTACGACAGGAAGATCAAGGTGTCAGCTGACATCATGGTGAGAGACTACACTACGCATGGGTGGCCAACACTCTACCCAGGGAGCAGAACAGCAACGTCACCCCAACATGTGTTTCACAGCTCTAACGTCGCACGGGAAAAAAGGGGTAAAAGTGACGCAAATCCCGGAACATTTTTCACCGACGACGAGTGGCTGGTGATTCAGAATTTGGCAGACGAAGTCGGCGAGCGTCATTGGCAAGTGAAGGACACGGAAACCAGTGCGTTGGTGGAGGAAGACGAGCACCAGGGAGTCGATGGTGGAGAGGCTGGTGTCGTCAGGCTGGTTCAGGGGGAGGACGAGTTGCTCAAAGGGGGTCATGAGGCGGTTGGTCTGGGGGTGGAAATAGGGCTGAGAACAAGAGGAATGCTGCTCCCTCTTTGGCTCCTCGGTTGGAAGGCAAGCGGAATAGGAATGGGGTGCCAGTTACGTGGGATGGGGCAGCCATTGCAGCCACCAACATTGTTTCTCAGCCTCGTAACAGGGAAAGAACCAGGCCGAGTAATTTTCGTTCAGGGGCTTTTCTTGTGACCATACCAGTTCCGTATCGCGAGGCGACTGCGTCTGGCCGGTTCAATGAGTCTAGATTCGCAGACATAGACAAACACCTCAAGCTTGGTGCAATAGTCGAACGTCACGTCTCGGAAAAGCCTCCAGGGGAGCCTCTTGTTCCGACAAGGTTTGTCGATTTTGAGAAGAGGCAGACGGCAGATGGTCCGATGGTGGAGGCAAAGTCAAGAATAGCAGGTATAGGGTTCCTGCAACCGCCCTGGCAGTATGATAAGGTCGATCTACCGACTTGCAGAGTGGAGATGGTATGGCTAACGTGTGCTCTGGCAGTCCTGCAAGGGATGGAGATCTTCAGTGTCGATGAGGAGAGTGCTTTCCCAAACGTGAAACTTCGTATTCCGGTATGGTTAAAGCCTCCAGCAGGGTACGTGCCTCCGAACACGGTGCGGGAGGCAGTGGGAGGTGTGAACGGTCTCAGGCCATCTGGTCACGTGTATTGGAACGGCAGGGTAGTTCCCACGCAGAAGAAGTTGGGGTTCAAACAAAGCATAGTTGATCCGGTGGTGTTTGCAAGGGTAGATGAAGAGACCAACAAGACGGAGGTGCTCACTTATCATGTTGATGATAGTATTCATGTTGCGGCTTCGAAGGGCAGTAGGGAGAGATATGTCAAGGAGCTCAACAGAGAATGGGGGAACGTCAAAGACCTTGGGCTAGTTAAGGAATTTCTTTCAATAGAGTTCGAGCTCAAGAGGGTTGGGGGAGTGTACTCAATCACTCTATACCAAAAGCAGTATATTGACACGTTGCTGAAGCGGTTCAAGAGGAGTGATGGCCGCCAGTGGATGCCAGCTAAGACCCCGTGGCTGCCTGAAGGGTCAAAGATGGTACCGGCTATGCTTGAGTATGATCCACAAGAAATTGTGGGGAGTTATATCTACCTTAAGGCTAGCGTCCCGGAGGCGGTTGCGGCGATTGCATCCATTGCTGAACATCAAGCCAGCAGGGAGAGGTTCGATTACTGCGGGGCAGAACAACTGCTGCGTTACTTCGTGCATGTGCGGGATACAGGTGGGTTTGCGTCTGACGGGAACAGAGTGCTGGAGGCGGATTCAGACTCGTCACTTGGTAATGGTGAGAAAATGTACTCCAAGACGGGTGGAGTAGTCTTTCTGGCTGGGGGTCCGGTGTCGATCAGGTCGACAACCCAGAAGCATCTTGCAACGGGAACGCAGGAGAGCGAGACGTATTCGGCATCTGAAGTCTTGCACGATTTGGAAGCGGTGAGGAATGTGTTGCGGTCTCTACCGTGGTCTGATGCCAACCCACTCAAGAAGGAGCTTGATGAGGTGCCGATACTCAGAGTTGATAATCAGGCAACAGTTAGCACGGCACCAAACTCGGTGTTTGCCAAGAGGCTCAGGCACATTGCGCTCAGACATTATCATCTCACAGAGGCGATACGGAAGGGGGAGGTGATGGTCAAGTGGGTGCCGTCTGAGGAGAACAGAGCGGACATATTATCGAAGAAGATCACTAGTCCGTCGGCATTCAAGCGTGGAGCGGATCGCTTAACGGGACACTCGATTTGACTCTGTCTTCATGGTAGGACTGTGAGTGGTTAGTTAGTATTACACTTAGATTGTATTCTGACGACCTATTGAATTAGGGGGAGCTTTATACCAAGTTCTTTGTTAGATTAGAATTTGTAATTATAATTCATTAGGCCGTGCTATTTCACAATTGAGGACTGATATCTTTACTGATAGGACTGACAGTAGGAAATGGACTTGAAGAATTACGATTGGGCTGATTAGTTCAAGTGCATTAGTCAGGACAGGACACGCGTCTTAGTGTCGCGCCTTTTTATGTACCTCATTCTGTGTCTAAGTAAAACAACTCAGATTTGCCAAATTCAGCAAGTCATTAAGTGCTCCGGTTCAGAACACCGTACTACTATTCAAGTTAATATAAAGTGCGGGATTTTTCTGGTAGAAGCACAGGCTCGTGCATTCGAAAAATCGATGACGTGGAGTGCAGTTACCACAAGCAAAGCAGCACCTGCCCTTGCCCTGGTCTTTCTGACCATCACGTTGAGAACCATTTCCCCGGCCACCTTCATTGCCCTTGTTCCCGTTCCTCTTTCCTTTTCCATTACCCTTGCCTTCACCACGTTGACCACCAGCTCCCTTCTGCTGGCCGTAGACATCTGCAAAGGTCACAAACAGCGAGCCGTCCCCTGACTGCGCCTGCTTCGCACCCCCCCGGGCTTCCCACATCCTCACTTCCTTGAGAAAGCTTACCCGAAAGGCGTCGAAAGTTAAACCAACAGTACGCATCTGCGCACGGTAGAACTCCTCCCAAGACTTGACCCCAGACAGGGCATTCAACATGATGCCCAGGCGCGTCATGGGCCCTATCTCATCGCCTCCATCCACATGCAGGCAATCACAACGCCTCACGAACTCCGTTAGTTGGGAAGGTAGATCCTTCTGCAAGTTGAAGCGAAAGTTGTTTAAGTAGCATTGTTCAGCGAGCAACTCCTCCTGAGTGCTCCCCCCATAGCGATCCGCCAAGCATTTCACCAGCTCATACGGATCCATTGGCCTCTTCTCAGACAAAGGCCTAGCCAGTAGCTTCGCTGGCCCAGACAGACATAGATAGATAAAGGAGAAGACCTCCTGTCTCGCTCGCATCACCCCATCCTCCTCAATATCGGATAGCACCACATGCTTGGCATCCCCAGGTGGCTGAGACCTTGTCGAAGTCTTCCCCGATTCCGCACACTTCCAGTCCTGCTCCTTCTCTACCATTAACTTCCGTTTCTTGTAATAAAGTAGACACTCATCCAACTTTAGTACTAGGTGCTCCCGGTGTTTCCCAGCGAGGTAGGTAGTGATCTCGAGGTAGGTCCCTCCACTTCCTGGTCCCATAATCCCCACTGAACCGGTGCTCCTTTGCCACGGTGAAGACCATCGACGAAGACTTCTCAGAAGACACAGATTCGAACGCAGAAACGCTCATAACCCTGATGGAATGAATGAATATATTAATCCTCACGGAACAGATGAACTTAAAATGTAAAACAGTTAATATCAGGAAAGGACCACTTCGTGGTTCTCAGGAATTGCGAGAACTGAAATACTTTAATGGTAATAACAAGAATAGATTAAGGTAATTTCAATAAAGCAATATATGACTGTCACTCTAGCTGATTATGGTATGAGCAACCAGAAATATGGTAAACTGACCGTCTATCAGGCAATGGATGCCAATTAATCAGTACTGACTGACCGACCGGATTATTTAGATGACTGATTTAATAATTAACAGAATGTAACGAGCCCAGTACGCGTCCATGAGGGCCATTGCGGCTTTGTCTCCCCACTTGTGCACCGTGTCGATGATGCGGTTGCATGCCAGAAGCATTGACAAGTTATTCAACTGCAAATTGAATGCAAGTTCGCGGGCTTGGGTTGCGACGTCAATGGTCGGCGCGATTGCCGGACGGGTCATCACGAAGAGAGATCGAACTCAAGTCATCATGTGCAACGTGCGGGGTGGTACACCTGCAAGGGTGGCCGATCGCAGGATCCTTCCTGTCGACGATGATGAGGGGGACTCGTTGCCTGTAGATGGCGGGGGTGGTGTGGCCGTCGCAGGAGGGCCACTCACCGACGAAGGGGCAGGGGTTTGAGTCACAATCGCCGTGCTGGACGATGGATCAGCTGACGAGCCTGAAGACGAACTCGACGTTGAGCTCGATGTTGAACTCGAGGATGAGCTTGATGATGAGCTCGCGAGGGCCGGAGTCACAGCTGTTGCATTACCGGTTGTTGCTTTCACAGGGGCCCCACCTCGGTCCTCCGCGGAGGGGTTCGTACCACCAGCGAGCAGGGTCGGGTAAGCT
Organism: Paulinella micropora; assembly: GCA_019918135.1. Taxonomy (NCBI): domain Eukaryota; phylum Cercozoa; class Imbricatea; order Euglyphida; family Paulinellidae; genus Paulinella; species Paulinella micropora. The sequence goes on from WBZZ01000599.1 coordinate 169,169, forward strand.
TCTTCCTCAACGGAGAAGAGAGGGCTCAGCGTAATTCTACTACCTTGCAATGTCGTACCCAGCGAGATGCGAGGCGTTGGGCGTGCCGGTGTCGACGCAGTCGGGGTTGAACCTGACAAATCAGTCGAGGTTGCCGTCTGTTTTGCAAAGGTCGGTAGAGGTCCAAGGGGGCCAAGTATCGGTCGATATGGCGACGCAAAAGCTGGGTCAGACATGGACAGTGCTCGATTGACCAACGGGGCAGGTGGGCGTGTTGCCAGAATGGATGCCAGCGATGGATGCGGGTTACGCCGGGGCAGGGGTGTCGCCCCTCTTGCTAGATTTCCAGGGCGGGCAAACGGATCGATAGGGGCGGTCGAAGGTACCCTACTGATGGGGGCCAATGTTGTTGCACCTATGGGCATCGCAACTGGGGTAAAGGCCAACGATGGAGTGACTACAGGGGACGATGTTGCAGCAGATGATGGTGCAGCTGGGGCAGTGGGGATCGTCGGTGGGTGAGTCGGCGGTGCAGGTCCCAAAGGAATATTTCCCAGGGCTGCTGCTGGAGTCGTACCAGTCAGGGTCGATGGGGGCACAGTAACAGGAGTGCTTACCGGGGTTGGAAGTACCAATCCAGAAAGTGATCCAGGTGCTCCAGGCATCGAAGTTGTAATTGGTAAATGGTTAATATATTCCTCTAAAGGAATAAGAGTAACCAATTGTTTCCAGAGAGCTTCTTGTTGAGCTGCAGAGCCTGTAGGTCCAAGGTACTCCTGGTAGATGTCGTGGGCTGTTATATTTGCATTACACATCAACTTTAGGGAGGGTGTTGGTACCAATAGTAGATGAAGCAAATTAGTTTGCTTATCTTTTACTGCTTCAAGTAAAATATTACGATATTCACCAGAGTAATTAGTAAATAAATATTCTCGGAACTGCGTTGATTGAGTCCACGAGAGGTCCGTAGTAAGAGGAGTTGACTTCCCTTCCTCGACTTCCTTCAGGAATTTCTTCTCGGAGGGCAGAAGACCATGCTATACTTCCAGGATGGTAAAAGGGTCCAGACATTTCCTTTTGTGCTCCCGAAGACGCGATAGGGGATCGTCGTGGCGCGAGTTGGCGAACATTCCACGTCACCAGGGGTAGGCCAAGTAGTGTTGGTACACTTGTAGAGCACGATGAGCAGCAAAGAGGATGATCTTGCTGGGTGATAAGGGGGTGACCCTAACACAAATAAAACCAGACCGTGACATACTGTGTTGGTCGACTGCCATAGAGTGTAGGAGAGCAGAGAGACGACACAAAAATGCAAAGACAGGTGAACGATCTGTCTCCCCGTGGCATATGTGTTTTTGATGACCTCTGATCTCCCACGTTCGTTGAGTAGTACCTTCCCGGGCCTTGTAGGAGGTGTTTTCAAATCGACTTGTCGACAGGGCACACAAAACTCGTGTGTGCAGTTTCCACTTGAAAGGGAAATTCGAATTATGCGTTTGGATACACCCCCAAGGGATAATTACACAACGAACTCTTATTAAAAGTCTCTATGGCTGCAAAAAGTCCTAACTCTTGAGAGTAGGTCAGTGAAATACAAGTAAATAGCTGAGAGGTCACTTCGTTTATTTACGTCAGTAGATTTCTTAGTACTTGTTTGCAGACTTGGTTGCAAAGTACGATATTGGTTGAACGTAGATTGTGAGTTGGTATTGAGTGACACTTGAAGTTGAACGTGTGCTGCTTGAAGGAGGGCTTCAAGTCTAAGTTCTTGGTTCAAGAGTCGGAAGTCAGAGATTTTCATTTGGGAAATTCTCTCTAAGTCATGATGTGAAAACCTAGATTGTGCTTCTCTTCACGGCCGCCCGCAATAATGATTTTTCGCTTCTCTTGACTGTGTCCACAAAATTTACCGTATTCTGCGGTTTTTAGGGAAATCGGGGAAAAAGGCAGTGGAGTAGGAAAAAGTGGTAATTGCTGTAAAAACTTTGATTAAATCGTTTGAAGTCATTCCTGGACGAAATCGAAAACTAGTTAGTAAAGTCGAAACGTCGTGCAGAGGAGAATCTAACGGGTCGGTCAAAAACAGTAAAATGTCAACGGTAGTGGTTTTAGCCGGTCGTTAAAGTGCTCAGTCTGATATTATATGACTCTTCCCGTGTATCAATATTAATAATATTTTTTGAATGAAATTTTTTTATTGTAATTATTATTGCTGTTGACATTCAAGACAACAAAAAAAATTGATTTTTCTGTTTTGGTTGGAATTTCAGTTTTGGTTGGAATTTTGATTTTGGGTGAAAATTTGAATGTTTCAAATTAACGGCTATATTCGTCCGCAAAATATCGTAAATTTTCGCGAAATGTTACAGTTAAATTTGAAAATTTGAATTTTTGTCACAAAAATGAAAAACTGTCACAAAAATGAAAATCTGACACAAAAATGAAAAACTAATTTTTGTTGTCTTGAATGTCAACAGCAATATTATATATAATACCACGCAGATCACTGTTTTAATATTAATAATTTGTTCAGGTGATACTCTGCGAAAGATGTCTGATGGTTTGTGTGATACAACTTAAACAAAAATTGATCCAGTTTCACAAACAAAATTGGAAAAAATCCCAAGAAATGATGACTGGTTTTTATCCACTTTCCACGATGCAGAATTGAAAGTTCTTTGAACGGATAGTGAAAGTCAACGCTGTCCTCTTCGACTGCGGTCGCAGCGATGGAGGCTCATGGTCTGTACGCTAAGCTTTTGACTGATCAATATAAAAAAGATTCATGTATTATTATTATTATTATTATTATTATTATTATTAGGGAGTACATAGGCCATCGGTCCTTTCCATGGGCTGATTGGTATAAAGCTCCTAGAGTAATGTTCTATGCCGTCACTTCCTTTATTCCACCGATTGGTGTGGAGACTTTCCTTATGGAATGGAGGACTGGATGCACATGGCCTTTTGGCTCAGCAATTGGCAGGAGATACACTATTATTATTATTATTATTATTATTATTATTATTATTATTATTATTATTATGGAGGCACATGTCCAGGATCTGGATCTGATGCTATAGTCTGAGGAAGCCTATTATTATTATTATTTTTAATTATTATTATTATTATTATTATTATTATTATTATTATTATTATTGTTATGGACACCGTGATAGCCCAGTGGTCAAGTTCTACCATCTGGGCCTGTCGCCAGTTCGATTCCCGTCGGTGCCACCAGTATTTTCATTGAACATATCGGTCTATTTCTGGACCAGTATTTTCATTGAACATACCGGCCCGTCTGGAAGTGTTGGAACTGCCCTTGCGGGGGTGTCATTAGAGCTTATCGT
>WBZZ01000599.1:177500-180000 GCA_019918135.1 Paulinella micropora
GCAAAAGGCGTGTGCGCTGGCAGACTTGAATCAGCAGGTCCAGCGAGTCGGCGTCCAGCAGATGGATGTCTTCAAACATAAGCACCATTGGGCTCTTTTTGGCCTTGATCCACGTCTCCACCAGGTAAGGGATGAGGGAGGTGAGGTAGAGCATGATTGCGTCCTCGTCCTCCACGATCTGCTTAGTGAGGTCTGAGGGCGGGATCTGTGTGTTGAGTAGCAGATTCAGCAACGGCACACGGGGGTCGATCCTATCAGAACTTAGACCCTTGACGAACTTGAGTACAGTTTTGGTGCGTCGTGCTTGGTCTCGTTCTTGCTTCTGTTTGCGTTTCAAATTATCGTTGGCCGAGCCAGCGCTCTGCAACTCTGAGTCCTTGATCTGAGCAAGGCCGACCACCTGCTCAAGAAAAGAGCGCCAAATGGAGAGGAGAGACGCTTGCCGTGTCGGATCCGCGGCGCAGTAGAACGTACTGACGCCAGAAGAAGATTGTGCGTTGGCAAGGCGATAGAAGGAGCGAGCTAACTGCGTCTTGCCAATGCCGGCGGGACCCTCAAGAAACATGAGATGGCCCCCCTTGGCCTTAGGATTGCAGACCTCCATCAGTGACATGGAGAAGCGGGCCAGCTCTGCTTTGCAGCCGATGGTAGCAGACGTCCTCAACAGGTTAGCTGCTACTGTTTTGTCCAGCACCGCGAAGTCGAAGGAGGAGGGCACGAAGATGGGAATGAATTCACTCTTGCCCTTCACTTGTATCTCCCCTGCAGGCTTAAGGGAAACTTGTGTGTGTAACGCAGCGTGTGTAGTAGCACACAGCAGCACATTGCTGCCATATTTTTCCTCCTCCTTGGCAGCTTTGCCTGCCAAGCGGGCCGAGAGGTTGACTGTATCACCGACCACTGCATGTTCTTTGCGCATGGTGGAGCCGACAGACCCCACATACACCTCTCCAGTCGCTATTCCGATGGAATGTTGTACTGAAGACTCTTTCAACAAGTCGCGTATCTCCAGAGCAGTCTTGAGCGCGCGGTATGCGTCGTCCTCATGCGCGTAGGGAGGCACACCGAACACCACAATCAGGACAGTGCCCTTGTCGTCCACCAAAAATTGCCTACGATAACCCTGATTTCGGCTAATGATGGCCTGCATCGCTCCACACACGAAGTGAAGTTGTCTCGCCATTTCTTCCTGCTTCTTGCCCAAGTCCTTGTCCAGCACAAGCCCCACCAGGTTGACAAACGTAACGGTGGCCTTGCGTAGCTCCGACAGCCACTCACCTTGTTTGGCATCGACCTTATCCAGCACACAACGCGACACGTACGCACGCAAACCTTTCTCAAAAGCGTCTTGGTTGCGAGCCATAGTAGGCACATCGGGAGCAGGCCAAGGCACCAGTGGGTGTACAACTTTGAGTAGCTTCATCTCGTTATTGTTGGTTTTCTCCTCCGGGACTAGTTCTCCCTCGCAGTACTTGCGTACCAAACGCCAACATTGTGGGGAACACACCACTTCACCTGTTCCAGATAGGTCCAGCGCCTTGGCTAGTTGTCCAAACGGTGCGCCCGAGACCAAGAACTCCCACTCCTCTGCACAACCCCCCACGTGCCACGCGTACACTGTCCCCACCCCAACAGCGATGTGCAAGGTCAGGGTGACATCGCTGCCGGCCTCATATTTCCCCGCTTGGTCCTGCAGTTCTAATGCAGCCTGAACAGCCCTTAGCGCGTCACGCGAGTGGACCGCGACCGCAGGATCCAATCCTTTCGCCCTGTCTTCCTCGTCCTTCCTTTCCTTCTCTTCCAGCTTCTCCGGTGACATGGCCTCTACTGGGTTTTCCACGGGATGAGCATGAGAGGAGCTCAGGAAGCCCAGACCACCAGTGCGTCGGCTGTCTGGCCTGACGACAGGAGACAACATCCTCTGCAGAGAGGAGGGTCGCTTCACTAAGGTAGGGGGGGTGGAAGGAGAGCTCCCGGCTTTGGCCATCACTTTGGCAGTTGGGCCTACAGATAGATAGATAGATAGATAGATAGATAGATATAGATATAGATATAGATAGATAGATAGATAGATAGATAGATAGATAGATAGATAGATAGATAGATATGAAAATGCATATGCATATGAACCTGGTGAGCGTGGGGGTGATTCCCCAGACGTTGCGGCAGGAGTACGTGGCAGCAGCGAGCCGCTCTCAACACTGCTACTACTGGCCGTGGCGGAGGAGGAGATGGCTGGAGCGCTGGCGGAGGCAAGCAAAGGCGCCTAGATAGATAGGTAGGTAGGTAGGTAGGTAGGTTGGTAAGTAAGTAAGTAAGTAAGTAAGTAAGTAAGTAATTAAGTAAGTAAGTAAGTAAGTAAGTAAGTAAATACGTACGTACGTAGGTACGTAGGTAGGTAGGTAGGTAGGTAGGTAGGTAGGTAGGTAGGTAGATAGATAGATAGATAGATAGATACCGGTTGGTTGCTGTTGGAATAGATAGATAGATAGATAGATAC
>WBZZ01000599.1:185000-187500 GCA_019918135.1 Paulinella micropora
GGTAGGTAGGTAGGTAGGTAGGCAGGTAGGTGGGTAGGTAGGTAGGTAGGTAGGTAGGTAGGTAGGCAGGTAGGTGGGTAGGCAGGCAGGTAGGTAGGCAGGTAGGTGGGTAGGTGGGTAGGTAGGCAGGTAGGTGGGTAGGTAGGCAGGTAGGTGGGTAGGTAGGCAGGTAGGCAGGTAGGTAGGTAGGTAGGCAGGTAGGCAGGTAGGCAGGTAGGTAGGTAGGTAGGTAGGTAGGCAGGCAGGCAGGCAGGTAGGCAGATAGGTAGGTAGCTAGGTAGGTAGGTAGCTAGGTAGGTAGGCAGGTACGTAGGTAGCTGGGTAGGTAGGTAGGTAGGTAGGTAGGTATTTAGGTAGGTAAGGGTCATGTGACCTTCGGGAGACTTGAACTCACCCTGGCGAAGAAACTTGCGGTGTGGTTGTATTACGTGCTTGAAAGGTGAGCCCTTGATAAGCTTGTGCACCTAGATAGATAGATAACAATTATATAGGTAGGTAGGTAGGTAGGTAGGTAGGTAGGTAGGTAGGTAGATAGATGGATAGATAGATATATAGATAGACCGACCTCGATGACACCCAGTTGTGCGGGCTCTGCTGACGTACGCAACAACTCCATGAGCTTACCACTTTCGTCCGCCAGTACAGACGCGCCTACATGCATGCATAGATGGATGGATAGATAGATAGATAGATAGATAGATAGATAGATATTAGATAGATAGATAGATAGATAGATAGATAGGTAGGTAGGTAGGTAGGTAGGTAGGTAGATAGATAGATAGATAGATAGATAGATAGATAGATAGATCGATAGATGCACATACCCTCGCTTTCCAGTAAGCGCAGTTCGGCCTGGTACTCTGCCACGCGCGTGAAACAATGGTTGAACACCTCCAAAATGTCCACCTGATAAAAAGGTGGGTAGATAGGTAGGCAGGTGGGTAGAGAGGTAGGTAGGTAGGTAGGTAGGTAGATAGATAGATAGACAGACAGATAGAGATGGGTAGAGGTAGGTAGGTAGGTAGGTAGGTAGGTAGGTAGGTAGGTAGGTAGGTAGTAGGTAAGGTCGGCAGATAGTTGACCTGGCTCTCAGCGCGAAGTTTGATAAGGAAGTTCTTGAAGTAGGTAGGTAGGTACGTAGGTAGGTAGGTAGGTAGGTAGGTAGGTAGGTAGGTAGATAGATAGATAGATAGATAGATAGATAGATAGATAGATAGATAGTTAAGCGCAAAGTTTGATAACGAAGTTCTTGAAGTAGGTAGGTAGATAGATAGATAGATAGATAGACAGATAGATAGGCAGATAGTTGACCTGGCTCTCAGCACGAAGTTTCATAACGAAGTTGTTAAGTAGGTAGGTAGGTAGGTAGATAGATAGATAGATAGATAGATAGATAGATAGATAGACAGACAGATAGACAGACAGATAGGCAGATAGTTTACTTGGCTCTCAGCGCGAAGTTTGATAACGAAGTTCTTGAAGTAGGTAGGTAGGTAGGTAGGTAGGTAGGTAGGTAGATAGATAGATAGATAGATAGATAGATAGATAGATAGATAGACAGATAGACAGACAGACATACAGACAGACAGATAGTTTACTTGGCTCTCAGCGCGAAGTTTGATAACGAAAGTTCTTGAAGTAGGTAGGTAGGTAGGTAGGTAGGTAGATAGATAGATAGATAGATAGATAGATAGATAGATAGATAGATAGACAGACAGATAGGCAGATAGTTGACCTGGCTCTCAGCGCGAAGTTTAATAACGAAGTTCTTGAAGTAGGTAGGTAGATAGATAGATAGATAGATAGATAGATAGATAGACAGGCAGCTAGTTGAGCGCGAAGTTTGATAACGAAGTTCTTGAAGTAGGTAGGTAGGTAGGTAGGTAGGTAGATAGACAGATAGATAGATAGATAGAGAGAGAGAGAGATAGGTAGATAGATAGATAGATAGACAGACAGATAGGCAGATAGTTGACCTGGCTCTCAGCTCGAAGTTTAATAACGAAGTTCTTGAACTTGGTTGATTTCTTAAACTTTGTCTGCAACGTCCCTAAATAGATAGATAGCTAGATAGATAGATAGATAGATAGATAGATATAGAGAGATAGATAGATAGGTAGATAGATAGATGGATAGATAGAGATAGAGATAGATAGATAGATAAATATATAGATAGATAGATAGATAGATAGATAGATAGATAGATAGATAACGAAGTTCTTGAACTTGGTTGATTTCTTAAACTTTGTCTGCAACGTGCCTAGATAGATAGATAGATAAATAGATAGATAGATAGATAGAGATAGAGAGATAGATAGATAGATAGATAGATAGATAACGAAGTTCTTGAACTTGGTTGATTTCTTAAACTTTGTCTGCAACGTGCCTAGATAGATAGCTACCTAGCTAGCTAGCTAGATAGATAGATAGATAGAGATAGATAGATAGATAGATAGATAGACAGATAGATAACGAAGTTCTTGAACTTGGTTGATTTCTT
>WBZZ01000599.1:200000-202500 GCA_019918135.1 Paulinella micropora
CGTGGTTGGGCCTCTCCCCACGAAGGTGACCGCTTGGGGAGGGCGGTCACCGGGATATGCGCAACTCTCAACTGGGCATTTACTCGGTAGGGGTTCGGCCAGGCAGGTTGTGGGGTTGTCTGTTGGATTGTTTTTTGGCTCGTTTTTCTTGGCTGTTGGTTTGGGTCTGGTTTCCTGGTTAGCCCATTTTCGCCGAATTTCCTGCCGAGTAAATGCCTGGGGGCTTCCAGTTCCGGTTTGGTGATCTTGTTGACGTAAGCCTTGGGAGGAAACAGTAGCGAGATGGGTTGAAGATAGGATTCACATTGAGCCGAGATGGGGCCGAGTTGACCTGCTCCAACTCGGCTCCATTTCGGCTTCATGTTAATCCTATCTTCATCCTATCTGGGTTTTGTCTCCTCCCTATCTTCGCTTCTTCGGGGTTGCCTAACTGGAATACATGATGACGCGCACGTTGGAGAGGGGCTTCAGTCGGTCCCAATGCCTTGCCAGTGCCTTGCTGCGTTGCCGTGCCTTGCCCCATGCACTCACACCCTCCACCGTTGCATTTCTAACTGAGCAGCTTCGGCTGGGATTACTATACTTGTCTGTAAGACCCTATAGGTACCGCTAGGTTCGCGCCTTCTATACCCACGTGGGGGAGGAGTTTCAGCGGCACGCCGTCCGATCTGGCTCCACTCGGGGACACCCGTACCTCATGATGTGTATTGTTAGGAGCAGCTGAAAGTCCATAAGGCATGAGAGTAGAGGCGTTGGCGATGCGATGGAGAGTGTGTGTAGTGCGTGAGGCAGGTTCTGGTGACGCTGGGGGTGCTGGCAGGCGCCCAAGGGCACGAAGCGACGCGGCAGCGTCCAGTGACACAGGCGGAAGTGCGTGGGGGCAAAGGGAGGATGGCTTACTGGCGTGTACGATGCTGGAAAAGGTCGCTCGGTGGGAGGAATTTCGGAAAAATTCGGTGAAGCCACGGGAAAATCCGGCAAGTGCGGCTGTTGTGGTGGAGTGCTGTGGAGAAGCAGGCTCGCTGGAGTGGGAGGAAGCCGAAGCTAAGCGGCAGTTCCACTGGAACGATCGCTTCAGAGATGAGGTGGACCGGGCTATGAAGGAGCACGAAGTAGGTGAAGACACTTGCGAAGAGCTGGACAAGCCGTTCACGCAAGAGGAGGTCCTTGCAAGGCAACGTGCCCTGAATAACCACAAAGCTTGTGGCGAGGACAAAGTGAAGAACGAGATGCTCAAGTATGGCGGCGCCAACATCAATGGCTACTTAACGCAGTACTTCAACTGGATTCGAGAAGCCGAGAGGACTCCAAAAGCTTGGGGCAAGGGAATCATCGTCAATATCCCCAAGGGTGGGGATCCTACGGATCCTGACAACTGGAGGGATATCTCGATTATTAGTTGCCTTGGTAAGCTGTATCTGTCCTTATTAGCTACTCGTCTAACGCTCTTCGTGGATGGCCCGGAAAAGCTACGTCCAGAGCAGGGAGGCTTCCGCCCGGGGCGTCGCACTACGGATCAGGTCTTTACCCTTTGGCAGAGGTTGAAGGGGCGTCAGCTGCAGAAGCGGGAGTCGTATGTCCTGTTCGTCGATCTACGCAAGGCTTTCCCGTCTGTTTGGAGAGATGGCCTATTTGAGAGGCTCTGGAAGCTGGGTGTAAGGGGCAAGTTCTGGCGCACGCTACGCAGGTGCTACGAGCAGACTTCGTCGCAAGTGCTAGTTGATGGAGCACTCACCCCCGAAGTACTGGAGGGTGTAGGGGTCCAACAGGGGTCCCCTCTCTCTCCCACACTCTTCAACGTCTTTATGGATGAGCTTTGTGATCGGCTGGCGAGTGCCCTCAAGATCATGGATGTGAAGCGGCTGAACGACATCAAGGCACTTCTATACGCGGACGACGTGGCCCTCATTGCTCACAGTCGCACCGAGCTCCAGAAGATGGTCAATGTTGTGGCCAAGTTCGCGGAAGATTACCGGCTGGAAGTCAACTTGAAGCCCGGCAAGACGGAAATCATGCCCATTTACACGTCGAGCAAGGCGAAACGACCAAGTATCAGAGAGCGAGGTGAGCCCGTGGTGTGGTTTCGCGGCCAGAAGCTTTGTGTCACCAGTCAGTACAAGTACCTGGGAGTGGTTATCACCGACGACCTGAAGTGGAAGGAGCAGGCCCTGCGGGCTACGCGTGTCACTGAAGTCGCCACCGCAGGTTGGTACTCTTTGTGGTGTGCAGGTGAGATACAAGCTAGGTATCGTCTCATTTGCTGGAATCAACTTGTGGGAGCCAAGCTGAAGTACGCCTTCGATGTCTGGCGTGCCCCCGTATCGCAGCTCACCAAGCTGGAGGCAGCAATGCTGCGCCCCATGAGGATGATTCTCGGCATCAGCCCTAAGACAAGCAAGTGGATTACACTCTTTCTGGCGCGCTCTTTGAGTGCGGAGCGTTTGCGGCGGGCGGCGCAACTGAAGTTCTATGGACGGCTGCGTGTTCTACCGGAGGAGCG
>WBZZ01000599.1:210000-212500 GCA_019918135.1 Paulinella micropora
ATAGTTAGATAGATAGTTAGATAGATAGACAGATAGATGGTCATCTGATCTGATTTTTTATCAGTCATTCTGTTTTCTCGTACCTTCTGGTTTTCATCTTTTTTGTCTGCTCGCTGTTTCTTGCTAGGAAATTGCGCTGGTCGGAGCGGCCCTGATTGTCGCCAAGCAATGGACAGACTTCAACAAAAATCAAAACAAGTAAGAAAAATAGCACGCATCGCTTCGTTGGCATACGGGAATATCCATGTAGGAAACAGAAGTGATGTAACGCTGTCCATTTGTGAACTCTCCCCTGCCCCCCGCTAACTTTTATCAACCGGTTGTAGCCGGGTAACCTATCCTGGGATGGATGCAGGTGAACTTTCTATCTTGCAGGTATGTTTTAACATTTTTTTTTTTTTGCTGGAACCTGAGGAACCGGCCTGAGGTGTGGAAACGCTACTCGAGCGATTATCCTAGACTTGCATGGAAATTTGTACACTCGTAGATATGCAACACTACGAATGCAAGCATTTCCACACACGCATTCGAGAGAGGGTTGTTACTTCATGATTTTGCATCTCAGTGTGAATACATTATGAACAGATAATTGCTCAAGGACAAAATTCCTGGAAAGGTTGTTTTATTAGCTAATCATAATCAGAAACGAGTCAGCCCCGTCATCTCAGTGGTCGGGAGGCAGAGTCACTGTGAGCTACTGGCTACAATCATTGTAACGGTCGGATTCAACTACCTTAGTAAACTTCAGCTGTTCAAGCCGCCGTTTAACTGTTTTAACTGAAATCATCGCTTTGTGTAACGATATTTTATTATACATGCGGCTCAGTTTAATATTAATACATTATATATTACTATCAGACTGTAAAAGCCGCCGACCGTGCCAATCATGAATGCACATGAGTGTAACCCTGATGATGGACCGAGCCTGAACTTTCAGTTCTGTCCTAAAGGTGACATCACAGCCGTGCCACCGACTGTGCCAGTTTGCGTCACGGTAGTATTAATTTTCAACTTCCCAGTGAACTGTGACTGAACGACTTTTAAATATTAATATTGCTGTTGACATTCAAGACAACAACAAAAATTAGTTTTTCATTTTTGTGTCAGATTTTCATTTTTGTGACAGTTTTTCATTTTTGTGACAAAAATTCAAATTTTCAAATTTAACGGTAACATTTCGCGAAAATTTACGATATTTTGCGGACGAATATAGCCGTTAATTTGAAAAATTCAAATTTTCACCAAAAAAAAAAATTCCAACCAAAACTGAAATTCCAACCAAAACAGAAAAATCAATTTTTTTTGTTGTCTTGAATGTCAACAGCAATAATAATCATATATATAATATCTAATAAATAATATTAACTAAATGGTCCATTGGAAGAGGTATTAAGAGTTACAAAAGTGACTTGAAAAAATGAAGTGTAAGAAATATTATTGTAATAGTCAGTCACAGTTTCAAGTCATGCAGAGACAGGATGCAGTTTAGCGTCATACCCAGGATTCGGCTTATTCACATCGCAAATGTTAATCATGTACTAATAAAACTTGCCCGGTATGAAATAGGACGGTTTGGTCCCGGAGCGATAACAGTTCTGTCTGGCCTGTTGAGCCACCAGCAAACAAGAGCGATAACAACGCTGTCTGGCCTTTTGAGGAGCAACAGGAAACGACAGTGGCATGTCTGATTGGTCCAATCGAACAGTTTTCTGTTTGCTCGTGCCTTGCACCTCGAAATTTTGTTTTGACTGTATGGCAGTTTGGGTAATTTCCAGAAACAGACGAGATCATAAGCGCGCAGAAACACAAAGTTCACAAAGAGCCACTGGACTGCCGCGCAAGGCCACTATGGAGGTAGCTAGACTCTACTCCTGGTTGAAGAGAAGAGGAATCGCAGCTGTAGGTGGCATGTGTGGACATTGGACGGAATATGCTTGCGGCACATCACATGGCGACAAAATTTCTGAGGAAAAAAAAAAAAAAAAAAAAAAAAAAACACGACATTTTGACCGCATTTCCCGTGAAATTTGGCAAAAATAAATCAGAAGTCTGAGATTTGTCCTCGCCTGCATGAAGTTTGAACGGTACTAACAGGCTTGTCAAGGCCAAAAGCCATCACGCTGCGCTGGATGAAGAGCACAAAGGTAGATATAGGTTGCGTTCCTGCCAATTTCTCAAGAGGCAAGTTTTTGAGTGCAGTGTCGTCCTCATCCGCGCCCGGCCGACATAGTGAGTGCCAGGATCAACCATGTCAAACATGCCCTCATTGTTCGGTTACTTCACTACAGACGTCTTGGATGAAGGGCACGGGAATGAATTCTTCTTTTGTTCTGTTGATGGACCAATTCAATCGGTAGATGGCTGGGCTACAGGGGGAAAGAATGAGCTTCCTCATACAAAGCTTCTTCAACATCAGGAGATGCATCAGGTGTATGACGTTCAAGTGTGAACACCTTCCAACTTGGATATCATTTTTCTCAATCAGTACTTGAGATACAAC
>WBZZ01000599.1:227500-275000 GCA_019918135.1 Paulinella micropora
TCAGACGAAGAAGATGAAACAGAGACACAACAACCACGACAACAGAGACAGAGAGGTAGCCAAACACCACAAGACCAGAAGACACAGACAGAACCTGCCAACTGGAAAGACCTCTCAAAGGAAGAGAAGAAAGCTTGGGAGGATAGGGCGAACAGAAAGAAGAAAAGAGCGATGACAAGAACCAACAAGGACGTGTACTTGCTAAGAAAGAAGAGATACAGAGAAGAGCAGCAATGTCTGCATCGCTGCAGAATGTTCCAACTTCTCGTTACTACAGCATTCTCGGAATCTAAAGTAATTCAATTTCTTCGCAGCAAAAAGCTTCATTGCCCGTTTGAGCAAGTCAGCATTGTCAAAGAAAAATACGGTAATCTGAGTGGTGCGGTGAGATATATAGAGGAGAAAGCTTTTAAAGAGATGAGACCGAGACCGACAGAGGATATGGATGAGTATCTAACACAACATCTACTGCAGAAGAACTGGCTAGAGGCGCTGAGAGGGAAGCCTTTTGAGCCAGAGGAAGCAGTAAATGGGTTGTTAGAGAAGCTAGCAGAGCATGAGGCCTATGGGCCTGCATACCTCAACGATCATTATAGATTAGCAGCGAGCAGGCCAACCCATGATGATATGGTAGAGTCTGCAAGAGAAATTTACGTGTTGTGGGAAGCAAAGCAGAAGAGACTCAGGAAGGAACGTAGGAAGGAGAAAGAGAGAAAGAGAGACTCTGAGGGTAAGGGAGCGAATCTACTGCTAGGATAGGGAGAGGGAGGAGTAAAAGGAGGAAAGAGAGAGAAACATAAGAAATGGACGAAGAACGGGAAAGGGGAAAAGGGCGAAGGTAATGGGAATAGTGATAGTTCAGAGCAGGAATGGTGGCTCACGGCAACATGCTACAACTGCTACCAAACTGGAGACACTAAGCGTTTTTGCCCGAAACTCAAGTCAAACCCCAAACGAACCAGTTCAAAGTTCTCTCACTCTAACTCCTCAAAAGAAAAGGAAAGACAAGAATGGCAAGTTTCGAAAGAAAGGAGCCAAAGGAGTTACTCTAATGAGGGGAGAAGTAGGAGAGGAGGGTGAAGAGGAAGAAGGAGATAAGTCTGAGGGGGAAGACAGCTCTGAAGAGGAAGAGTACGAGCTAGTCATTATGGAGGGTGGAGAGGATGCACTGGAGGGGAACATTGAAGAATAATTGCTCGTGAAGCTGAGCAAGAGGGCGAGGAGGAAAGTGAGCCCCAAACGGAGCAAAGTGACAATAAAACCTTGGAACAACCCACTAGAGCCCGTGGGGGGGGGGGGGTGGGAACTGTCGAGTGCTCCATTGGCTCGAAACACACTCCGAGACAGACCCCACAACCCCCCACAACGCACTCTCACTAGTGCTCAACACCCCGACACCTCTACAACAACAACTCCTGCCCTCACCACCTCACCACCCACGCAACGCGTGCAACCCTCACCATTGCAACCAAAACCCTCGCAATCAAAAGTGAAGAGAAACGGAAAGAACAAGAGAAACCGACACCCACACCCCCTCAGAACTCTAGACAGACAAAGAAAGAATCACCACATCCCACTACATTCACTCCTCAGAGCAACACAACAGGCCCACTAACCATTCGTTGTCAAGGGCTTAACTGGAAGGGAGAGCAGTGTGGGGTTAAGTTTGGACAGGGGGGGAGTTGGGTAAGGCGGGAGAGGAAGCAAAAAGGCTAGTGTATGCAGATTTGTGCGGGTACCATGCTCGCCAAGACCCTCTATTTCCGTCTATTGACCTATTACAAGACCCTTCACGTCGCCCACGCCCTTCCCGTGACTTTCCATCAGAGAGTGAAATGATACGAATACAAAGAGAGAGGGAGGGAAAGGGGGCGAGTGCACAGCAAGTTTCGCTCAAAGATACGGCAAAACCCGGGAAGAAAGACTGGCTAAGTTCCGCAAATATCGGGGAAAAAGACAAGCAAAGTGTCGAAAAACCCTGTAAGAAAGTAGTAAGTTCAGTTTCACGGAATGATGCTGTTTTGCCAGGGAATGAGGCAAGGACCGGCGGGACTAGAACTGAAAGGGAGATAGCATTCGATGAGGCTGTTGAGCATGTAGGAGGGACAAGAGAAGGGAAGTCTTGGCCCCCATCGCTACTGCCACAAGGTCCGTCCCCGTTAGACAGAGTAGGAGACAGTGTAGAATCACAAGCACAGCAAGCGAGTGACACACACACACACGATACACCTGTGGGGAAGAGCAGTAAAAGAGACACAGAACACGGAAAGGTGATAGGCTTTGAAGACTTAAAGAGAATAAGTGAACAGCTGAACAACCTGTGTGTAATGGACCATGAGACAGGAGACATTGTGACAATGACGAAGAAAGAGGGAGAGAGAGTGGCTGAAGCAGACGGACTGTTGACAGATGTGTTTTGGGCTGTTAACGAAGTATTTCTGAAACATGCAGCAGGCACACCACTGACCACAAGAGAAACAGTCATAGAGAAAAGAGCAGCAAAGAACACTCAAACTTTAAGTACGAAAGCTAAGGAAAGAGCTAAGTGGTGTGAGTACAGACATAGCGAAGGACATCCAAGACCTGAGAAGACTGAAATAGCTAGGTTGCTATATGCACTGACGAAGGGAGCAGAACCGATAATAGTGAAAGAGTGATTGTGTTACGACCCGGACGGCAAAGAGAACGAGTTATACTCAGAACTGTTAGCTATAATAGATTATGGGATACTCGACTTAGCCAAGAATCACGACAATCAATTTGCCCTTGTCATAGTGCGATCGATGCCCCACTTGATAAAGATATGGCAGGTAGAAGTGAGACGGGGTACGTTGAACGCATATTTGCGTAAGTTACACTCAGGCGATGCACACAAGTTCTTCAGTCCTGAACAGGCAGTACAGAGGAAGAAAGAGTTTGATAGGAAGAGACGGGAAATAGACGGACACTCAGACCCAGAGGAGGATGATGAGTATGATCCGGAAAACCTAGAACACCCAGAACCTCAGAAGAGATTAGGGCAGGAATACCCATAAGCTATAGATCGTACTGCGAAGCACGAGAAGAGCTTGACTGGATGTATGAGGAGAGATTCGAGCGAGAAAGGAAGGACAGGCTCCAGAAGAAAGAGAATGAGAAGGACGAGGAGCAAGATCACAACCTCATGGTAGACGACAGCACGACGGTAGGTCGAAAAGAAAGATGATAGTACAGGATAGTGGATCGTCAAGAGACATAGCTTGTACACCACACATCTTGCGCAACGTTCGAGAGATAGAACCCGTCAGCTTAGTCACAGGAAACGGAGAGAGTACAGTGAGAGACATGGGGGAAGCACGATTGACAAGAATCGATGGATCGGGAAAGCCAGTTCTGGTAAAGAAAGATATGTTGTTAGACACAAGGGTACCGGTCAGCATCATGTCCACAGAAAACATGGACCATAACCATCATCTGTCTATCATTCACCAGAACGGGCAACTTCTAATCCTCAAACGCCCCATAATAATAAAAGAAAGTGACGTGACACTACGGGGACACGTACCCGCAAAATTATCTGCGATCCGCAACGAGTCGCGGAATATACGGAAATTATGTGCGAATCGCAAAATTCGTAGATTTTCGCAAACTTATTTCGAAAAACGCAAAATTAGTTGCGAATCGCAAAATAATTTGCGGATCGCAAATTTATTCTGCGATTCGCAGAATATTTTGCGAATCGCAGAATGGTTTGTGATTCGCAAAATAACTGCGATTTGCAACAAATGTGTTGCGATTCGCAAAATTAGTTGTGAATCGCACAATGTTTTGCGATTCGCAAAGTTAGTTGTGAATCGCACAATATTTTGCGATTCGCAATTTTTTCTTATTTTTGCAATATATTAAAGGCTTCCGGTTCCAGTGCTGTTTCAAATCAAATGGAAGATATTTTTTAATTTATGAACTTAAGTATTAAACGTCTACTAACATCAAACCTGCAAGTCAAAGCTAAGTGTTTTCTGATAACGCAGACTCTCTTGTGATTTGTGGTGTGCCTGCTGCTTCTCTATGACTGTCTCTCTTGTGATTTGTGGTGTGCCTGCTGCATGCTTTAGAAATACCTCGTTTACAGCCCAAAACACATCTGTCAACAATCCATCTGCCTCGGCTACTCTCTCTCCTTCCTTCTTCGTCATCATCACGACATCTCCCGTTTCATCGTCCAAAATACACAGGTTGTTCAGCTGTTCACTTATTCTCTTAAAGTCTTCACAGCTTATTACCTTTCCGTGTTCTGTGTCTCTTTTACTGCTCTTCCCCACAGGTGTTTCGTGTGTGTGTGTGTCGCTCGTCTGCTCTGCTTGTGACTCTACATTGTCTCCTACTCTATCCAAAGGAGACGGACCTTGTGGTAGTAACGACGGGGGCCAAGACTTTCCCTCTCTCGTCCCTCCTACACGCTCCACAGGCTCAATGTAAGCAGTCTCTCTTTCAGCTCTGGTCCCGCCGGTCAGTGCCTCCTTTCCTGGCATTATAGCATCATTCCGTGAATCTGTACTAACTCCTTTCTTACCGGGTTTTTCGACACTTTCCTTGTCTTTTTCTCCGATATTTGCGGGACTTAGCGAGTTTTTCTTCACGGGTTTTGCCGTATCTTTTTGCGAGATTTGCTGTGCACTCGCCCCCTTTCCCTCCCTCTCTCTCAGTATGCTCATCATCTCACTCTCTGAAGGATAATCACGGGAAGGACGTGGGCAACGTGAAGGGTCTTGTGCTAGGTCAATGTCAGGAAATAGTGGGTCTTGACGGGCATGATAACCACATAAGTCTGCATACACTAGCCTCTTTGCTGCCTCACCTGCCTTGCCCCAACTCCCCCCCTGTCCAAACTTAACTCCACACTGTTCTCCCCTCCAGTTCAGCCCAGTACAGCGAGTGGTTAGTGGGCCTGTGGTGTGGCTCTTAGGAGTGGATGTAGTGGGTTGTGGTGTTTCGTTCTTTGTCTGTCTAGAGTTCTGAGGGGGTGTGGGTGTCGGTTTCTCACTTGCTTTCCGTTTCTCTTTCTCTTTCATTTGCGAGGGTTTGGTTGCAATGGTGAGGGTTGCACACGTTGTGTGTCTTGTGAGGTCGTGAGGGCAGGAGTAGTTGTTGTAGAGTGTTGGGGTGTTGAGCACTAGTGAGAGTGCGGTGTGGGGGGTTGTGGGGTCTGTGTCTCGGAGTGTGTTTCGAGCCAATGGAGCACTCGACAGTTCCCTCCTCCCACGGGCTCTTGTGGGTTGATCTAAGGGTTTGTTCTCACTTTGCTCCTTTGGAGGCTCACTATCCTCCTCGCCCTCTTGCTCTGCTTCACGAGCAACAATGCTTTCCCCACTTTCTATGTTTCCCTTCATTGCTTCTTCGCTACCCTCCATTATGACTAGCCCATACTCTTCTTCTTCTGAGCTGTCTTACCCCTCAGACTTATCTCCTTCTTCCTCCTCACCCTCCTCTCCTACCTCTCCCCTCATAAGAGTGACTCCTTTGGCTCCTTTCTTTCGAAATTTGCCTCTCTTGTCTCTTTGCTTCCCCTTTGTGGAGTCAGAGTGAGCTGCCTTTGGACTAGTTCGTTTGGGGCCTGACTTTTGTTTGGGGCAAAATCGCTTAGTGTGTCCAGTCTGATAGCAGTTATAGCATGTCGCTGTCAGCCACCACTCCTGCTCTGAACTATCACTCCCATTCTTGTTGCCCTTGCCCTTCCCGTTCTTAGTCCATTTCTTGTTCTTCTCTCTCTTTTCTCCTTTCTCTCCTCCCTCTTCCTCTCCAAACAGTAGATTTGCCCCCTTACCCTCTCTCTTTCGAGATCTCCCTCTCCTTCTTACGCTCCTTCCTCAATCTCTTTTGCTTCGCATCCCAAAGCACGTAAATTTCCTTTGCCGACTCTATTATTTCATCGTGTGTTGGTCTGTTCGCTGCCGCTAGTCTGTAGTAGTCATTGAAGAATGTTGTTCCGTAAGCTTCGTGTTCAGCTAGCTTCTCTAACAGTCCGTTCACTGCCTCATCTTCCCCAAAATTTGCTCTTCGCAAGGCTTCAAGCCAGTGCTTCTGGAGTTGATGTTGGGTAAGATATTCTTCCATAAATTCTTCTGTCGGTCTTGGTCTTTTACCTTTAAAGGCTTTCTCCTTGACATATCTCGCCGCACCGCTTATATTACCGTATTTTTCTTTTACGATGCAGACTTTTTCAAACGGGCAATGTGCCTTTTTGCTGCGAAGGAATTGAACCACCTTGGTTTCCGAGAATGCGGTTGTAACGAGAAGTTGAAACATTCTGCAACGATGCAGATATCGTTGCTCGTCTTTATACTTTTTCTTACCCAGTATGTAAACGTCTTTGTTGCTTCTCGTCATTGCCCTTTTCTTTCTTCTTTTCGCTCTGTCTTCCCAAGTCTTCTTCTCTTCCTTCGATAGATCTTTCCAGTTGTCTGGTTTCTCTACCGCTGCATCCGTCTTGTGCTGTTTGACTACCTCTCTGTCTCTGTTGTCGTCTTCTTCATCTGATCCCTCCGGTGTGTCTACCTCGTGTGGTTCTCTCGGCTCATCCATTTCCTCTGCCTGTCTCATCCTATCTCTGTCGTAACCATATTTGGTCTTCGCTGCCTTATGGTCTATAAAGGCATCGTGAAACATGTCTCCGAGAGTTGTGCTAATACCATATGCGTATTCCTCTATCTGATAGTAGCAACTCTGCAAATCTGTTTTGTTTCCACTAAATACCGGAGTGTGAGACAGCAACTGTCTCATGCTATGTGCATTGTGCCGAAATTCGCTATCCCAGCGGCTCATAACCGTTGATTAGGTAAATACCCGGTCACTCACGGACCTAATACCTTAGACGCCGGTTTGTTGAGAGACTCCGTTAGAAGCCACGATACTAATCGACACTTTTAATCCGCACGTAGATAGCAGAACTGAACTCAAAGGTAATAACAAAACTGAAATAAAGTCCGCACGACTGTAATTATTACACAATGATTATTGTCCAATCCTGAAATGCCAATATAGTCCGTTATCGGAATGACTACCGTACC
Source organism: Paulinella micropora (assembly GCA_019918135.1). Taxonomy (NCBI): domain Eukaryota; phylum Cercozoa; class Imbricatea; order Euglyphida; family Paulinellidae; genus Paulinella; species Paulinella micropora. The sequence goes on from WBZZ01000599.1 coordinate 234,547, forward strand.
GGACCGAAACATTAATATTGTGTTAAACTTTCTTCAAGTTTTTACTTCAAGTTTACACTTCTATTTTTAGTTCCGTTACTTCATTTTTCCGTTTATTTATCAATTGTCATAACTTGTAGTTGTTACGTATTCAACTGCCGTTAACAGATCAATTTATTTCCCTTTAACAGCTAGCTTTTTAGAAAAGCTTGACTATTGCCTTTCCCCCCATATCTGAAAACTTTTATTCCTTTGACCGCTATTTCCGGTCTCCAGTCATACTTTATTTCCTTGGACAGTGTTTTCCGGTTTCCGGTTCACGCTCCAAGTAAAATGGTAAAACAAGTCAGATAGGTTAGTTAAAGTGGTAACATATTTTCCTTTATTTTTTTCCACAGACTGACTTGAACAACTCCAACTGCTACACAACACGTGTAGCACTTGAATACTATTCGTTAGTTCTCAGAATTTGCATTGTTTCGCAAGGGACAAGTAGTCTGTCAAGCAAGTGTACTAAATAAACTGGAATTGACCATCCCAGCGTCTTTTGGTACCTTCCCTGTTCTCGGAAGTATATTGAGATCAAATGACAGCCGTGTGTGTATTCATTTGAATGCCGGTTGGTAATTTCCTCACAGGAGGGTAGTCAAGACTTACAATTCGAATTTCCTTATTTTTTCGGAAGAGTCACACTTTGTGTGTGCTGTCGACAGCTCGAATTGGGGAACACCTACCTGCTTTTGGAAACACCAACAGCGAGCAAGCTCAAGGTCTGCCATTACACCCACACAGGACAGCTAGTTCACCTGTCTTTGAGTGGCCGGTCATGGTGACAGTTGTTCATGTTCACCACACGCAGAGAGGCGACTTGTACCATGTATTCAAGTCTTGTTCAAGTCTGTTCAAGTCTGTTCAAGTCCCTTGCATACATAGGACAGTCCCTCAAGCAAGCCCCATCGACTAGCAACCAACCCTAAAGGTCTCCTTTGCAAATTCCAGACCTGTTTGCTACATCGTGGGTCTTCTACGTTCAGTTGTGACAAAATGAGCCTTCCAGCCTCATTTCCTCGCCCCAATTACGACCTGGTCAGTCAGGAAGTCTACCACCGAGAGGAATGCATCAACATCTCTCATACGCTGCGCACCAACCTCAAGGTTCCCTTCATAGACACATGCAGGAAGGCCCTCAAGGACGGCTCGGCCAAGAAGCTCTCGCCCCAGACGGACGGAATCAGCCGCGCCCACTTCATTAAGGTCGTACTAATGACTTTAAATAAGGACCTCGGCCCCCTCTTAGCGAAAGCAGTAAAGGACGGCCTTCTCAATCTTGAGGAGGAGCCTTTTCTCCCCATGCAGCCCCTCGAGCAGATGGTGGATTATTGGTTGGACCCATCCACTTTCCACAAGTGGACCGCTTATAGGGGTGAGAGATACCTAGCTATAAGTAGGTACAACGACCTTGCGAAAAAGGTCGGTTGGGTCTGTCCCCGGACAACGTCCCCAGCTCCATACGCTACGTGACGATTCCGGCACCAGCGGCCACGGCGGCCCCTACCATGGGCCCAACTCGCCCCCCGCTGGCAGGAGCGACGACTACGACTACAACTACGACTACGGCTACAGCTACGGCAGCGACGATGCCTCCGGCTACGGCGGCAGTATCGTCATCGCGCTTCATGGCGGCCCCGCCCCGGTAAGGTTTCCCCCAACTGGCTCCCAACGCTTTGGTGGTTCCCCACTAGCATCAGGGTATGGTTCATCCCCGACCCTGAGGTTTTCTCAACGGAGCCCAAGCCTCCCGCGGCCGGGATCATTCGCCTCCCCTCCGGACTCCCGGTACGAAGACAGCGGCGTGCTTTTTGTCTCCCCATACGGAAGGGTAGTCGAGGAGGAAAAAGAGTCGAAAGGTCCTCTGTTCTCTTTCTCTCCAGAGCGAGGGGCAGAGCCAGCCGACGGTGACAGCCTCCCCCTATCCCCCCGAGTCGGGCAGTCCTCAAGCCGACCCCGTTCTGCCCCTCCACGTATCGTGATTTTCTCCACAGTTAGGCAATCGCTCCCGCCAGCCGGTGGGAGCGACGAAGATGGAGAGACCGGGACGGCGGTCGCGGAGACCGCAGCCTCCGCAGCGGTCACGCCAGAGGTAGCCGGAACGGCTTTAGCCAGATCAGCTGCCCCGACGATCGAAGCGGAGGAGGACAACCCGTCTGGGAGTAGAGTGACAACTAATGCATCCTCTAGTAATGGCGAGCAGCCCTCGTCGAGTAGTTCCGAGCCGTCACGTACCCAGAATGGTATACGCTTTAGTGGCAGCACCGTCCTTATGATGGTGGCGCCATTTGAGTTGGCTACCGAACGACGACAACGTCGTCTGAGGGAGATCAAAAAGCTCAAGTTCGACCACGTATCATTAGGATACACCACAAATAACCGCAGTGAAGTCTTCCGGCTTGACACCTCCCGCTTGAGGGGGGTCAAAAATCATTTGTTCGCCTTCAATCTCTCTTTCAAAACCTCTTTCTCCTTCTCCGTACCTGCTCCTCCTGCCAATTTCTCTTCTATCGCCGCCTGAAACTCATCCTCTGACATTCTCTTTTGATGCTTGAGGGGTGCTCTGTCCTCCTCCAAGCCCAACTCTTCTTCTGATATATCGCCCATTCCCGTTTTTTCATATGCTTGTGCCTGTTTCTTTCCAATCTTTCCCTTTTTATGACCCAGTCTGAGGCCGAGATCTTCCTCAACGCGTGGTCGGCAAGAACTTCTTCCAAAGACTCCTACATGAAGTCTCTGCAGCTCTTGCCATGGATCTGGCTGGACTACCGAGTAGACTCACGATGGAAAATCGACATCGTCTACGACGTTACCAAACCTTTCGGCCCGAGTTACAGGAATGACATGAAGAGACGGTCGAAAGAGAACTTGGTCACTTATATCACGCGTTTACAGAAGCTCTTCAGGCAGCTGCAGAACGAAGGCCTTGTGGCCGAGGAATCCCATAAGTATGAGGTAGCCCGGCGATGTTTCTCCCCTATGGAGATACAACACATAAAGGCCCTGCAGATAGAAAGGAAGAAGCGGGCGACACGCACGTTGGAAGAGATGAGGTACCTCATCCTCAAGGCTAACCCGCGTACCTTGACGGATTGGGACCCCAAGATGATCCTGACGGCACCGGATTCCGACTACGGCCGGCGCCCTCCTCGTAAGGAGAAGCCAAGGAGAGCACGAGGAAGCCAAGAACCAAGTGGCCCCGCGACATCCCCTCGGGTAGTCAGCTGCAGGTCGTGGCGAGGCAAGCTCCGGCGTCCCATCAGCAAAACAAGCCGAAGTCTGGCCCGGGCCGCAAGGGCTCTGCACCTTCGAGTTCGTCCGGCGGGCGTACAACCAAGACTGCACGCTTTTCTGGGGCCAACGCGATCAAGATCGCCAAACCGGCCCAGTGGACGAAGGGCCCCGCCAAGGAGAACCGCGCGCCACACAACAAGAGCTCCGAGCCCTGCGCCTACTGTCAACACTTCGGCAAGGTAGAGAAACCAAATCATACACTCAAAGTCTGTAGGACACGCACGCGCGATCTGGAGAAGGGGCTCAACTCGCATTGGTGCCCCCCGCGGGCCGGGAAGCAACGCTCTGGCCCCGGACAGAAGGATCGACGCGGAAAAGACCGCAAGCAACGCAAGGATGCCCCTATGGCGGCGGTGATGGCGGCTCAAGCGACGGTAGACGACCCTAGCCAGGTAAGCACCCATAATATATTGGACGACGGGACTGACACGGCTCTTGAATGCAGTTATGTCGCTCCCGTACGACCTCGTAAGGCAAATGTCCTCCCAGGACGGGTCCGGGCTATTGCCGGACTGGATCAGACCGCCGACAAGGCTATCGACATCTTTGTCATAGTTGACACTGGATGTAATACCTTGGGGCTGATCCACTTACGCTTGTCCTCCAAGATGGGCCTGACTGAAATGGATTTGCCCATCCTGACAGCCCGCACGGCTCAAGGGATCATAACTAGGGTTAGAGGCATACGTCTCTACCTCCAAGTCCTCCCTACAAGAGGCTGGGATGAGATTTACCTTTACACCTCTCAGCATGCTCCCCTGGGAGCGGATATTTTGCTTGGTATTGCCCTTATCATGCAGACCAACATATCCACGGATGCCCTTTTCACCCGTATGGCAGCTGGCCAACAGTGGCCGGCCGTGCCGACACGGGCGGAGAACGAACAAATCCTCTTGGATGAGTTTGAGATCCTGACCCCGCCCCGACAGCCCAGCGAGACTGTCAATCAGGTTTTGCGAAGCAGGACAATCCTAAGAGATGGTCCCTGCCAACAGATGGTCACGCTGATGGACCTCGCCTCGGATGATAACGAGGAGGAAGCCCAAAAGCAAGACCTTAAGGAAGATCCTTTTAGTCTCCTCCCTTTGGTGGCGATCACCACTGACGGGAGTGATGATGAAGAGGAACAGGAAGAGAAAGAAGAAAGCGAAGAGAAGACAGACGAGACGGAGGAGAAGCAGGAGGACAGTACTGACCGCACATCCCCCACTCCGCGACAGACACGATCTCGGACCACAGCGGCCCGACCCCCCAATACGCGAGGAGGAGAACGTGACTCCTCAGGGACCACCGTCACCTAGTGAGACGGCGACGCCAGCCCAGGCTGATCTTGAAGGAGCCTCCGCTTCAAGCTCAAGCTCGAGTTCTTCGAGCTCGGGGCAAGGTCACCGGGCCACGCAAGCCTCACAAGAGACTCCCGGAGGACCATCACCCACTCCCTCCACCGCGTCTCCTAGCGAGTGGGCACGCAAGCCCGGATCGGCCGCTACGCCTAGCCGGTTAGGACCCAGGGAGTCTCCCATGGAACCTACTTTCTCACCGACAACTCCCGCTCACTCGCCCGCGTTGTCGAATGTCACGTCACCGTCTCCCTCCGGCGCTAAGGCACAAACAGGTGCTAGCGTTACGTCGCCCGCTCTTTCGAACGTCACGTCTCCTAACGCACTACTTTCTCCTCCAGGACCGACTCAGTCGGAAAGGGAGGTTATAGTGATAGATGACACGCCCCCGGCGGCGACGTCGTCGTCAGGGACACCGGCGCGTCAAACCGCTACGCCTGTACCACTATCACAAGCTAGCTCCTCATCGTCCCCCTTGCCGCGATCACTGCCACCCTTAGTCCAGCAACCTCCCATACCAGGATTGCCACAATTTTGGATACAGGGATCACAGCGATCATTAGGGCTTTCTCTCATGTCTTGCCGCTATGGATCAATCTCCCCTAGCGCAGCTCGAACCTTCCCACAAGGAGATTCGAATCTGACTAACCTTCAGCTCATAGCGGTCCGAGGCCGCGCTATAACGGATACTGGCATGAGACAACTCGACCAGGGAAGACCTACAACTCCACGGAGAGCGGGTCTATCAACCCCGGGTCGAAATAGCATCATGCACCCAGTAGGACCACGCATGGTTACTCGCACACACGTCGGGTTCGAGAGAGATATGCACCGTCAAGGCAAGAGCATACCAGCTGTCCCGCAAGTAGGAGGTGCGGTTTTGAAGGACGTTTATAATGACAGGAAGTCACTGTTCATTATTCAAAACCCGATTGTCCGCCTCCGCCCTATTGGGAAGATCTCGTCCAATTCGGTCAGCACATTAAATGCAACCATCGTTGCTACTATTACCTGCCTTACCTCATCCGGGTCCATGGGATCTACGAGGACCCGTCTTTTGACGATCCAGGCAATATCACGATAGTGCGACACCGACTCGAGATCCGCGAGGACGGTGGGTATGAAATTCCGCTTCATGGCGGCAACGTACATCTAGATCGGTGCTTCTCACAGCTCCGTCAGTTGACAAGATATGAGGACATGCACCAACATAGTTACGTAGCCACGCGCTTATACTCGAGCCAACTGATTAGATCAGTAGCGTACGTAGCCCCTAGGGTCCAACAGGCTAAGGCGTGGGCCCCGGATTTCCCTACGCCAGTTGCCAGACATCATGGCACAAGTCAACCAAAGAGACCGTATATTCCTCGACAACAAGGGATATATCGCGCCATATATTGGCCCAGGCTACATCGACTGTCAAGTCGTTCATACCTTTGCAGGTATCACTATGAAAACCATGAACGTCTGCCATCAGGAGCGTGGCTCGGGCCTTTCCCAGCCCAAGGATGTCCTCCTGTCGGAATGCATCGCTTTTGTTCCTTGCTTACAAGGACCCCCATACAAACCAACCCTCAGGATGATTGGATGTGCATCGATAAACGCACCGAAGTGGATGCGCATCACGATCGCTTTCACAAAAACCCTGCGGTAACCAACTGCTGCAACATCCCGTTCGTCGAAACGAACCGTACCCCGAAGCATATCAGTAATCTGCTGAACGGTCTCCCTCTTAAGTTGGTATTGCCGGCCATGGTTATGAATCGGGCCCCACTGACGATGTTTCACCATCCGCCGGTTTGGGGACGATCCAGAGCTCAATTGGCCTCAATTCTGGCTTTTGGGTTGGACCAGGAAGACCGATACCCTGCTTTTCAGGCATTACATATCATACTCGCACGAACGACCATATGGTTTCATGGGCCACCTATCAGGACTCTACCCGGGACATGGGGCACAGAGTGTGTCTCAGCAGATTATGAACCACGTAGTCCCATTTCCATGGTCCCACACTGTATCGGTGGAACCGGTACGATCAAGGGGGAGCATAGGACGGCATGATGAAGACTATCTCGGCTGCCCTATTTTTGTACGATACCATTTTGCCTTTGAGCACTTATGGCAGTGCTTTGCATGTCTCTACTATCTTTTTCGACTACCATCGAATTCTGCCATAAGATATTGCACACACCCACATGATATCAAGTGATCTATCGGATTTTTGCGCCCGACTTTCTCCTTTTTCGCGGGTCTGCCGGCGAACTATTTCGCAAACATGGACATAGATAGATAGATAGAGATAGGTAGGTAGGTAGGTAGGTAGGTAGATAGATAGATAGATAGATAGATAGATGAGATGTCGCAAAGGAATGTAGTCCTTGCAAAGGAACGCAGTTTCACATCAAACAATAATTTGTGTACTGTGCATGTGTCCGGGATGGGAATCACGGGTAGACTGTGTTCTGGAAAAAGAAGAGGAGGAAGGACGTTGAAGAAAAAGGCAATCTAGGAATGGAGAGTGGGAGGATAAAGAAGAAGAGAAAGAAAAGGAAGCCGTTAGTCCAAGTGTTTTGAGCACCGTAAGCTTGCGCAAGCTACAATGATGACATTGTATGAGGCCTAAACCCCCGCAGGGACCTAGCCCGGGCTATGCAACACTGGACAGCTATGATGGAATGCTACGGACTAGAGGAAGATTAGTCCAATTTTTGACTGCACAGGAGCGATAAATCGCAAAAGAGCAACGAGCTACGCAGGAGGATAGCTTGAAGCAAAGGGATTTGGATTGGGGATGGGAAAAACCCAAGGCGCGGAAACATCGATGAACAGAGAACGATACCATGCCGCGAGCCCCGCATTCGATTGGTCGAAGGTGGCAGGTCCATCCGTTGTCCTCGATTTGAGATTTGAGCTTGTTGTATCGGTTGGTCTTGTAGGCTCGTGCGTCAAGGATGTTTTCCTCGACCGGGCACGTTAGCTCGATCAGAATACATATCTTGGTAGACAGTGACCAGACAACGATATCGGGGCGGAGGTCAGTGACACAAATGTGGACAGGAAAGGCTTGCTCAGAACCGGTGTATTGGGTTTGGAGTTGCCAATCGTTTGCAGTGTCAAGCAGGGATGGTCGATGAAATGACTGTCTCTTAGGCTTCTGCTCGCCCTCTTTCACAAACATAGACTTTGATTCATTTTGGTCTATAGGGGAGCGTTTGTTATGGCTCTCGATGTGTTTTTGAAGGGGAGCTTCAATAGTGCAGAGCACAGAGTCATGACGCCAGGTATAGCGGCCTTGTTTGAGGGCAACATGGCAAGATAGATAGATAGATAGATGGGGACGGCAGGGGGCGCGGGGTGTGTGTGTGTGCGTGTGTGTGTGTGTGTGTGGGGGGGGGGGGGGGCGGGGGGCGGCGGGCGGTAGGTAAGGACATAATCGGGCGTGTTCGAGAATTGGGACTTTCATTACATTACATTACATTACATTACATTACATTACGTTATTACATTATATTTCATTACATTACATTGAATAGTGATCACGTTACATTACGTTATATTATATTACATTACATTACATTACATGACATGACATGACATAACATAACATACATAACATAACATAACATAACATTGCATAGCAAAACATAAGTTAACTTACCTTTCTTAATATTTGTTTCTCCGCTGGTCCTGGGCGGAATCACTAACCTGGCTTCACTGTTTCTGGGCGGTACGATTTTTGCCTCACTGGGGAAAAAAGGCAGTAGTGAGGCAGTAACAGGACGAAAATGACAGTAATGAGGCAGTGACAGGACGGAAAAAAAGGCAGTAGTGAGGCAGTGACAGGATAAAAAGGCAGTAGTCAGGCAGTAACAGGACGAAAAAGGCAGTAGTGAGGCAGTAACAGGAGGGAAAAGGCAGTAGTGAGGCAGTAACAGGACGAAAATGGCAGTAGTGAGGCAGTGACAGGAGGAAGAAGACAGTAGTGAGGCGTAACAGGAGGAAAATTGCAGTAGTGAGGCAGTACCAGTAGGAAAAAGGCAGTAGTGAGGCAGTACCAGGAGGAAAAAGGCAGTAGTGAGGCAGTAACAGGAGGAAAAAGACAGCAGTGAGGCAGTAACAGGAGGAAAAAGGCAGTACCAGGACGAAACAAAAAGTCAGTAGTGAGGCAGTAACAGGGCGAAAAAGGCAGTAGTGAGGCATTACAGGGACGAAAAAGGCAGTAGTGAGGCAGTATTATAACGAAACAAAAAGGCAGTAGTGAGGAGGAGGAACAGGGCGACAGAGGCAGTAGTGGATGCAAAATCTGGACCCCCCAAAAAAAAGGCAGCAGTGAGACATTAGCTGAGAAAAAAGAGGCAGCCAGTGAGGCAGTGAGGCAGTAGCAGGACAAAAGAGGCATTAGTTGAGAAAAAAAAGAGGCAGTAGTGAGGCAGTAGCGGGACAAAAGAGGCAGTAGTTGAGAAAAAAAGAGGCAGTAGTGAGCAGTAGCAGGACAAAAGAGGCATTAGTTGAGAAAAAAAAAGAGGCAGTAGTGAGGCAGTAGCAAGAGAAAAGAGGCATTAGTTGACAAAAAGGCAGTAGTGAAGCAGTAGCAGGAGAAAAAATGCATTAGTTGAGAAAAAAGAGGCAGTAGTGAGGCAGTAGTGGCTTTTTTGCCTGGTGCGGGGCAGGTCGCTCTGCATGTATGTATGTATGTATGTATGTATGTACGTATGTATGTATGTTGCCTGGTTCTGGGAAGATCGCTGGTGAAACCGCCAAAGAAGGGATCCAGATGCTCTGCATGTATGCATATATGTATGTATGCATGTATGTATGTATGTATGTATGTGTGTATGTATATGTATGTATGTATGCATGTATGTATGTATGCATGTATGTATGTAACCATACATAGTATTACCTAGCATGCATACAAAACATGCAAAAGATAAGATACATGCATATACAAACAAACAAAAACATACATACATATATCTATATATTTATATATCCATATATTTATAGATCTATTTATCTATTAGGTTACCTCGAGAGGGGTCTGAGTGTTCCGAGGGACATACAAAGATAAGATACATACATGTACACAAACAAACAAAAACATACATTACATAGTTTACCTCGGGATGGATCTATGTATCTATATATTTATATATCTATACATATATATACATATATATCTATATATAATATCTATATATATATATTATATCTATATATCTATCTATCTATATATCTATTAGGTTACCTCGAGAGAGGTCTGAGTGTTCCGAGGGACATACAAAGATAATAAGATACATGCATATACACAAAGAAACAAAAACATACATTACATAGATAGATAGATAGATAGATAGATAGACAGATAGATAGATAGACAGATAGATAGTAGTTTTATAGATAGATAGATAGATAGATAGAGAGAGAGAGAGAGAGAAAGAGAAAGAAAGAGAGAGAGAGAGAGAGAGAGAGAGAGAAAGAGAGAGAGAGAGAGATAGAGAGATAGATAGACAGATAGATAGATGAGATATCGACTAATGTCAGAAAAAAGGAGCTTCTGATTTCGTCAACCAAGGAAGTCTGTGGGTAAAGTATTAACCCGATGCCCAGCTAAGCCGTGATGTTTGCACGGAAGGGACTGATACAGGCGATACCAAAGCTCCCTAGTACCAGGCGGGGCCAGGGCTCGTTCCATAAGCGCCCCTTGCAGAACGAGCTCCCACCTCCATTACAGAGGACCCAGTAAGCAGATGGAGTTTCGAGACTGTTCGACAGTCTAGTATAAACCGACAGAGCACTGTGGGTTTTATTCCGGGCTCAACAAGCGAGAAAGGGCACCCTGAGGGAACAGGATTGTGCTTCCCGTCGCTATTAGATAGATAGATAGATAGATAGATAGATAGATAGATAGATAGATACCTCGGGAGGGGTCTGAGTGTTCCGAGGGACCTGAGGGCTCCGACATGCGCTCTATAGATAGATAGATAGATAGATAGATAGATAGATAGATAGATAGATAGATAGATAGATAGATAGATAGATAGAGATAGGTAGGTAGGTAGATAGGTAGGTAGGTAGATAGATAGATAGGTAGATAGATAGATAGCACGGAAGGGACATACAGGCGATACCAAACCTCCCTAGTACCAGGCGGGGCCAGGGCTCGTTCCATAAGCGCCCCTTGCAGAACGAGCTCCCACCTCCATTACAGAGGGCCCAGTAAGCAGATGGAGTTTCGAGACTGTCGACAGTCTAGTATAAACCGACAGAGCACTGTGGGTTTTATTCCGGGCTCAACAAACGAGAAAGGGCACCCTGAGGGAACAGGATTGTGCTTCCCGTCGCTATTTCGGCATGTGACTTATAGGCGTATGGCTAGGCACACATAAGGCACCCCACCACGGGCCCAGCACACCCACACCATCCCCTAATTCTCTGTCTGTCGACAGATGGCACCCATTTCAAAAAAATCAAGCCCAAGAGAGGGTCAGTGACACCTCAAGTGGCCTTGGTTCATTCCGTAGAGTAAGTGATAAGATCAACTGATGAAATATCGACTAATGTCAGAAAAAAGGAGCTTCTGATTTCGTCAACCAGGAAGTCTGTGGGTAAAGTATTAACCCGATGCCCAGCTAAGCCGTGATGTTTGCAAGATAGATAGATAGATAGATAGATAGATAGATAGATAGATAGATAGGTAGGTAGGTGGGTAGATAGGTAGATAGATAGGTAGATAAGTAGATAGATAAATAGATAGATAAAAAGATAGATAAATAGGCGCGGGGTGTGTGTGTGTGTGTGTGGGGGGGGGGGGGGTAGGTAAGGACATAATCGGGCGTGTTCGAGAATTGGGACTTTCATTACATTACATTACATTACATTACATGACATTACATTACGTTATATTACATTATATTACATTACATTACATTGAACAACCAAGTGATCACGTTACATTACGTTAGATTACATTACATTACATTACATAACATTACATAACATTACATTACATTACATTACATTACATTACATTACATTACATGACATGGCATGACATGACATAACATAACATAACATAACATAACATAACATAAAATAGCATAGCAAAACATAAGTTAACTTACCTATCTTAATATTTGTTTCTCCGCTGGTCCTGGGCGGAATCACTAACTTGGCTTCGCTGTTTCTGGGCGGTACGATTTTTGCCTCACTGGGGAAAAAAGGCAGTAGTGAGGCAATAACAGAACGAAAATGGCAGTGATCAGGCAGTAACAGGACGAAAAAAAGGCAGTAGTGAGGAAGTACCAGGAGGAAAAAGGCAGTAGTGAGGCAGTACTAACAGGACGAAAATGGCAGAGTGAGGCAGTAACAGGAGGAAAAAGGCAGTAGTGAGGCAGTAACAGGACGAAACAAAAAAGGCAGTAGTGAGGAAGTCACAGGACGAAAATTGCAGTAGTGAGGCAGTACCAGTAGGAAAAAGGCAGTAGTGAGGCAGTGACAGGAGGAAAAAGGCCAGTAGTGAGGCAGTACCAGCAGGAAAAAGGCAGTAGTGAGGCAGTAACAGGAGGAAAAAGGCAGTAGTGAGGCAGTACCAGGGCGCAATAAAAGGCAGTAGTGAGGCAGTAACAGGACAATTTGTTCTACTGACAAGTATCATCCCATCCTCCCGACAGACCAGTGGAATGTAAGTCCCAATCCAGGCATGCTCGCGCGCCTCTTCACTGATGGCCCGGACAGAGAAATATTAGAGCAAAAGCTGAACCTGTTAAATCAACCTTCCTTATTTATGGAAGCGCGATGGACCAGGGGTATAGACACTTTAGCCCCGGTACAGGACTATCTTCTTCGGAACCTGCCTTCTTCGGCACACGACCAGAAGTGGTACTGTACAACCATAGCCAATGTCCCCTTTTTCATACAGGTGCAGACAGAGGTGCGGACACTGCAGCATATGCTCAACGTGCCGGCTTACGAGGAAACCCAGGTCGTAGTGCACCCAAGCTCGTATTCACCTTGTCTTGCAGACATCTTGAATCAGTATTCGAGGGCACTGCGTGCCAAGGGTTACCCCTACGGTGTCCCATCCATACAGGACGAAATGGATATCAAGGAAACGATACCAAACATCGTGCGCTTCGATCTCGCCTCGACCTATCTTGGCACTCGGGTAGACCTCCGGGATCCACGTGATATAGCGGCCTATCTAAACCTTCCGCTAGTCCCCGTTGATCCTGGTTGGGAGTCAATCTCTTCCTGGAACACACATTGCAGTCTTGAGTTTGCGATGCTCCACAACATCATCCTTCCCCAGGATGCGGACATGTTTTCCACGAACGAGCAACTTCCCCCCGCTCCGGTGAGTGGAAGGCCGGAGACGACCTATCCAGTCATCACGCTCTCCAAGAATTTGGGCTTACGAGGGAAACTCAGAGCTCGGCAGGATCCCACCCCTTCGCCCTTTTCACCGGCTGCCCCCACATCATTATCGCAAACACCATCGACATACTTGCCATCATCGCCACCAACTACATACTTTTCATCATCGTCATCATCGTCATCATCGTCATCATCGTCATCATCGTCATCATCGTCATCATCGTCATCATCATCATCATCGTCAGCATCGTCTTCATCTTCCTCACAGGGTCCTCCCACACTTCCTTCCGCGGTAAGCCGTGGAAGGAGCGCATGCTATACGATTTACAATCACAGGTCCTAGATCTCTTCATCCGACGTCACGCCTCTGGGGATTTCAGATCCCTTCCTCACGCGCCTCCCGGAGTCAGCTGGAGAAGGGTCTCCGTCTGACCGCATCTCCTTCTCTCCGCGCATTTCATCCCGCTCGAATCCACGCGGCCTCTCATCTGCTGATTCGAGATCACAGCGGCGATGGGAATACAGTAGAGCGCGTGATGAGGACGAGGAAGAGGAAGAGGAATACGAACGTCAAGGACGTAGCGGCAAGGATGAAAGAGAAGACTCTCCGCCCGCCGACGAAGACGCGGATACCGGCAGAGGTCGTTCCAGCAAACGGATATGCCGGAAATACAAGAAGCCCAAGACCAGCTGCCAGCCCGACCGACGACGACGACGCAGTCACGACGACGACGACGCAGTCACGACGACGACGACGACAAAGACGGCTCCTCTTCCTCCTCTTCCTCATCTTCTTCTTCATCTTCGTCCTCCAGCTCTGCTCAAGCCCCGAGCGCAACATGGGGTAGCCGGACGACAGATAAGCAGGAAAAGACAGAGGATAAGAATAAAAACAAGGAGCGGAGTAAACGAGGCAGCCGCGGCAAACCCCATAAGGTACGCACATGGCACTATCATGAAGTAGCCTATGACCGCCAAGGTAGACGGTACCTTCGGGACTGTGTCACAAGGTGAACGCAAGCCCATACGCTCTCAACACCAAGCACAACAGCAGCGTATGCGACAGGCCATGATCCATGGCTGGAAAAATCCGGTCCAGAGATTGACTACGGGTATTCCGGCTCGGAGAAATGTACCCCGAAGCACACTGCCAAGGCGCGGTCCGAGACGTGTGCGGAGCGAGCCTAGCCTGCCCAGACCGGCTCATAGCCGACCCCAGAACTTAGTTCCGGAAACGCGCAGCAATGTATATGCACCACGCGCAACCCATCTCCTGCAATTAAACACGAAACGTGTACCATCCCACTCGATGCTTATGCTTCGAACATTGGCTGGATCACAATGTCAATCGCCCCCTTCTCCGGGACAGCTGCGTTCCGACCACATTCCCCTCAACATGAGCCGGAGATGTGCAGGACGCAGTGACAACCCACGGAGCCGTATCCAAATCCTATCAAACCCCATATTGTGGCCCAGCTAATGTTACCGCATGACAGGGAACATCCCCAGATTAGCGGTCTAGACTGGCTCTCTATGAACATGACTTCTGACCCAGGTATTTTACTTGTCACACCAGATGACATCACAGGCTTATTCCCAGACCCCGTTTTGATGCTTTCAGAGCGATTATGCCGACAATACCTAGACGAACAGAAGGAAAAGAAGGCCGAACCACCTAAACCCAAGTTCGGCCCGGATACTATTAGCTCCACACTCACTCCCCCTCAGAAGAAAAGAGCGAACGATTTTCTAGAGCGTTACGGCGACCGATTCCATAAAAAGGCTGGCTGTTTTACGCACACCGTTATCTCTTTGAAGCTACGTCCAGGCGCACAGCCTATTTGGGTTCCCTGCCCTAGATGGACGCCTGCTGTCAGAGAGTTCCTGACCCAGTGGGCAGACGATATGCTTGCTACTGGCCGCTATAGTTTTGCATCTCCTAATTGTGAGTGGGCTAGTAGACGTGCCCTGTAGGCAAGTTTAACTCCCTCTTGCAGGATCATTTCAAAGGCATCCGCATGGTATTCGACTACCGCGCGGTTAACGACCAGCTCATCCTTCCGGTCCCCGACCTTCCTAGCCCCTATCATCACCGTGAGCTCTTCGCAGGATATAACTATCTCTCCGCGTTGGACATGGTTGATGGTTTTTCGCACCTGAAGATCGACCCTACAGACGGTAGCCGCGACATCCTCACCGTATGGACTCCTCGTGGACTTCTAGTCCCCAACTATATGACGCAGGGTATCCACCGCGCCCCTGGTGACTTCCAACGCGCAGTCGACAAGTCTTTTGGCCATCTCCCTTTTTGGGGTCAGACGGCCGCAGCATACATCGACGACGTACACTTGGCTCACGACGACTTCGACGTCCATATGAACCAACTGGAGAAGCTCATGGAGGCTGCGGAGGCAGCCGGCTGTTACTTCGCCGCGGACAAGCTACGCATTGGCTACAACTCACTTCCCGTGCTCGGCAAAGTCTGCAGCAAGAAAGGCGTCGCCGCCGACACAGGCAAGATTGACGCGATCCTGAAGCTCTGAACCGCAGAACATCACCGAGGTCCGATCTATACTCGGTATGACCAACTTTATTCAGGCACATATTCCCAACTACTCTCGCTTGGTGGCGCCGCTCTCCGATTTACTCAAGTCTGCGAACGCCCGGCCTACAGGACCCAACTTTTCTCGTGAAAAAGAGAAGAAATGTTTTGCAAAGCTCAAGCGTGTCCTGACAACGCTACCGATCCTCGCCAAGTACAACAAGACGCAGCAGCTCTACCTTCGAACAGACGCTAGCATCGTTGGCATCGGTGGAGCTCTACATTCGGGCCCTGAGAAGTCTGCACCCGTCATCTCTTATTTCTCGCCTAAATTCACGGATACTCAATCTCGGTGGGTCACGTATGTTCGGGAAGCTTACGGTATAATTTACGGAGTTCAGCAATCCCGTTACTATATTGATGCTAGTGATCATCCGCTGACTGTCGTCACGGATCATCGCCCGCTCATGTGGCTATACCATGCCAGAAGCCCGATGGTTGTCGGATGGGTCCTAGACCACCTTCAAACTATCCGCTTCAAGGTGGAATACATTCAGGGTAAACAGAGGGTAAACAGAATCTCCTTCCTGATGTCCTCTCTCGTGTTCCTTGTATATCGCCCGGCCAACCCACTCTCCTCGGGGAAGTCGAAGCGACAAATCAGCTACTGGACACCATCCCAGCAACTATGTTACAGTCCAGTGGACGCTCCTTTGGGCTCGCGATTGACGGTAGTCATCCGCAATGAGACGCGCGCTTTAAGAAGCACGACTGTCGGATTTTGCGCGGTGCACCAACGATCAAGACCTTACAGGCCCCATGGGACTACGCCATAGTCATCCCGCCCGCGGAGCGTGCTCCGGACGTAGCCCGTCAACTTTTTGCTCTCAACAATCCTTTTAGTGTACTTGTTCCTCAAGACATGGTACACCTCATACCCGACGGTGAGACCATCTCTCGTGAGACAGTCTTAGCATGCCACAAGATCGTCTTCCTCGAGGACAACCTTGTGTGGCTTGTTCATAACTTTGGATTGGATCGCCATGCTGTGCTTCATATGTATGCTACATCACATGCTCCGCGCGTCACGCGCGCGGATATCCAGTCAGTGACCCCCTTTTACAACCGCTTGGGGACGGATCTACATCTATCGGCCAGGGTAATACTCTTCTCTTTTTCAAGAGAGGGCTAGCGGTACGTATCATGCCCGACCGCTCCCGCCGTATATATGTTCCCAATCCCCTCATACGCAAGCTTGTCTCCCATGCTCACTTGATCCAGAATCACGCAAAGGTCCCCACCCTCGCCCCATACATCCATCAGCGATACATATGGTTCGGACCCGATGGGAAAGACAAGATGCACGCCGACATTGCGGCTATCCTCAAAGATTGCCACTTTTGTCAACTATCACACGCCCGCCTCACGCTTAATCATGGCCGCTATAACTTGTTAGTCTGGAGCCATCCAGGTCAAGCTATAGGCATAGATCATGTTCATGTAGGCATCGAGGCGTACTCGAACAGTACGTGTTAACTATAGTCGACCTATTCGCAGGTTACTTGCTGTTTATTCCAGTCCTTTCCGCCACTGCTGAAGAAACCGTTGAGACCATCCTCGCCCGATGGGTTTGCCTTTTTGGTTTTCCTGAGGCCATCCTGTCTGACGATCATGGATCTTTCCGTTGCAATCTTGCCAAGGCTTTCTGCAGCATGGCTGGAATCGAATGGCTCACCACCGCGCCATACTATCACCATCAGTTAGGCATGGTAGAGCGCAGGCATCAAAGCCTCCGCCGCGCTATCCAGGCATTCGCAGACAAAGACAAGAAGACTTGGCCCAAGGCCATGCCAGCTCTGTCGTTCTCGCAGAACACTTACGTCTCTACCGCCACCGGCGTATCCGCTTTTGAAGGCATGATGGCTCGGCAGCCACGTACATCTATCGATAGCTTCGATTCTCCCGACGTCATCGCTGAACGCGCGGCTCGATCAACCGCCGCAATGACTAAGTCTGGCTCGATGACCGTCCAGACATCGGACCAACTCGACACTCTCCGCTTAGCTCGGATTGCTGTCACGGCGTATGTCAAGGAATACGCCTCCTTCACGCGCAAGGCTGCCAACGAACAGAAGAACAAGCAACGGCGACGCAAGCTACCCGATTGGAAGGTGGGTGACAGAGTCACCGTCTATCGCCCCAAGCAGTCAACCAAAGGTATTCCCGCCTCTTCTGTTCTCCAACACGACGGCCCTTACATTATATTGGAAAAGCTTTCCAATAACACCTTTCGCCTCCGGCACGAGCACACCAACAAGGTCCTCCGCAAAATTAACATTGCACACATCAGCCCCTACACGGCCCCAACCGATCTGGCTCAGGCCATCGACCCGGTCCAGGATCAATGATGACCAGAAGGACTATGTTGTTGGTGAGGTGATAGCCTTCATCGACGATGGCTTGCTCAAGTTAGGGATGATCATGGATGAAGATCCCACGGACGATCGCGACGACTTCCGCGTCCACCAGCTCGGCATCACTTCGCTATCTAATATGCAATACCGCCCAGTTTATGTGGAGCTGATTATCCATCCGGACGGCACAATCACGGAGGGACCGACGCATCTCCAATGGACCAAGCCTCTCAACTCCTGGAAGAAGATGACACTCGACAGTGAGAATGATCAGGTCGTTCATCGCGATATTCAGTTCAAGCCAAGCTCCAACTCCAGGAACAAGGGCTCGATCATTCCCGAACAACTCAAACGTTTACGCAAACCTTACAACGGTAAGAAGTACGATTTTGATGTTTTCAAACTAAGATCGAAGTAGACTCTCAAGTGGTTGTTGCTTTTAGACTCCCTTCGGACTCTATCTCCTTTCTCACTTCATATACCACCCAACAATTTAGTATTTTCTACAGGCTTGTACGATAGTCATATTCACATATTTTGAACTGGCATTAGCTAAGGTAGGTCACACAATGCTATTTACCGCTTTGAACACGTAGTGATAGTGTTGGCCCTACGCTCCTTTCATGATGTATGATTGGGTACACTATATCCGTCCTGCCTCTGCATGTTGATACTATCTTGATCAATGCGTTGACACATATACGCACGCACATATCGCGCATTGATCTACATCTGCAATCTCTTTGATTAATTTTCTTTTTATACTTATTTACACATCATTTGGTCAATCATCTGTTACGATTCGTTTCGATCGCAACTCCAACCTACCGTTATGGTCTGGGGGGGGGGGGGGGGGGAGTTATCGGAATGACTACCGTACCGGACCGAAACATTAATATTGTGTTAAACTTTCTCGAAGTTTATACATCAAGTTTACATTTCTATTTTTAGTTCCGTTACTTCATTTTTCCGTTTATTTATCAACTGTCATAACTTGTAGTTGTTACGTTTACAACTGCCGTTAACAGATAAATTTATTTCTCTTTAACAGCTAGCTTTTTAGAAAAAGCTTGACTATTGCCTTTCCCCCCATATCTGAAAACTTTTATTCCTTTGACCGCTATTTCCGGTCTCCAGTCATACTTTATTTCCTTGGACAGTGTTTTCCGGTTTCCGGTTCACGCTCCAAGCAAAATGGTAAAACAAGTCAGATAGGTTAGTTAAAGTGGTAACATATTTTCCTTTATTTTTTTCCACAGACTGACTTGAACAACTCCAACTGCTACACAACACGTGTAGCACTTGAATACTATTCGTTGGTTCTCAGAATTTGCATTGTTTCGCAAGTGACAAGTAGTCTGTCAAGCAAGTGTACTAAATAAACTGGAATTGACCATCCCAGCGTCTTTTGGTACCTTCCCTGTTCTCGGAAGTATATTGAGATCAAATGACAGCCGTGTGTGTATTCATTTGTAATGCCCCCAACGATAGCTCGTAAAAAGTCGGTAATACAACCAAACACAGTCCTCAAGAATGAGAATGATGTCTCGTTGTATTAGCTCAGTGAAGCCAAAAAGGAAAACGGCAACAGACCAGGAATAAAATGGCATCAGGTCCAATCCGGACAAATAATACTGAAAAACAAGCTGGTGCACCTGTCACCAGGAAAAGGTATTTTTTACCGGCTATCCGGGGGGTGATGCCTACAGTACCCCCTCCCGATTTTATGACGGAAATAGCATTTTCGTCATACACCTTCTGATTTCTTTCTGCAAATAGTATGCGCTATGGAGTCATGCCACACAGCGCATCGACCCACGGATAGACGCTAAAAGACGATAAATATATCCTCATACGGCACGTCAAAGCGGATTCTCTAGCCTTTCTTGTAAATTTTGAACTCCTTCCCCTCAATTTCTTTTTTTTTCTCTTTTTTTTTCGGCAGTATGTCAAGAACAAACGTACAATTAATAAAAAAATACAAGCAACGTGGTGCTGTAGTACGATTCCCCCTTTGATCTCCTTCTCCTTCTTATCATTATCATTATTATTATTATTATTCACAGGGAGATCGTAAGTACATTGTCTTTTTTAATGACATACCCTTGTATAAGGCGGATATCCTATGATATAGTATTAGGGGGCCAGTCCTAATAGCTATATCCGAAGTCGAGGTGTATGTACCCGACCCTGCGATATACCGACACAAGTAGAGATTGACCGTGCTCAGGTACGACAGTATATAATCTATCGTAAAAAATAATTTAATGAAAGTTTCAGAGAACATTTCATTTTCGAGAACATCATCCCAGGACTTGGAAAGGGTCATACCCGGGAACACCATCGCTCAATACACTAGCGATCCCCGTATACGGTGTAGTATCATCGTCGATCGACCTTTCGCACTCGTATGTTGCGATCAAATGCCAAGTTATATCACTGAGTCTTTTTAGTATTCATATTGATAACTGATGATGCATGATCAAATCATGATACGCCGTGGGCAATCAATCAGTTTATTTGAGACGCATAAAGAAAAATAGTTTCTTTGTCACTGCCTTCGTCGTCTGGCGCGGATTTCTTTGCCTGGTGGAGGACCACCAACAAAAGTCAGATCGAACTTTGACTGTTCGAGAAGGTCCCAGATCTTATTAGGGATTCCGCCCAACGATAATTCAAAAGGGACATCAAGCACTCCTCTTGGCAGTGTCTGAATGGTCCACGCAGTGTAATCCTTGTCTCTGGGAGTAATTGTATCATCCCATGTCTCGAGACTTTTTGCGTCTTTATATACTGGCAGATAATGTCTTGCCTTTGGAACCTCAACCGGGTCCATACTTCTCCAGAACTGGAGTATCGGTTGTACTATCTTTGCGGCTGATGATATTTTGAGTGTCCGTGTGACACGCATCTGTCGTGGGACCGCCACGACCCGCATCAAGTATAAGTCTGAGAGAGTGTCATCAGCGACATGTTGTTCCGCTGGTCTCATCAGATAGAAAACATTTTTCACCCATGCGATGGTTGCTATCGCATCGCCTTCCTTCCATCGCTCATGGACAATCTCAACGTTGCCCGCGTTTGGGTCAGTGTCCGTCCCCTCCTCCTCCTGGTGGACGTCCTTTGATCTCATCGACCTCATCGCCTTCCTCGGTTGGTCGTTGATAAGATCATTCCGCGCTCTCCTTAGCTGCACCTCTGTGATCTTCTCCTTCTTTCCGCTATGCTCTCGCGGAGACTTAGACTGAGTCCCCACCGCGCTTATGCGGTCAGTCTTCTCCTTGCTGTCCACCTCACTCTCCTCCTTCTCAGCTATCGGTGCCCGATAAGCATCGTCTTGGTCTATGCCAGCCTCCTTGTGGATGGGCGGCACCTCTTTGAAATCATCCTTCATCCGTTTTAACGCCTCCTCAACGGATTCATCTTCCAGTAAGAAGGGATCATACTTAATCAGCCTTCTTACATTCACAATTTGCACCTTCCCTCTACCCCTGATCTCGTAGTTCAGAGGTCCCGTCTGTTCCATAATCTGATAAGGTCCTTTCCAGTGAGTGAACAGCTTAGAGCTGACTCCCTTCGGGACTTGAGGATGGTACAATAGTACAATATCCCCGACCTGGAACTTGATCTGATCCAAGTGCGCTTGTTGCACCCCTTCAGCATCAGTCTTTCGGCGCTCCGCCTCTCTATGCGCCCTGACTATTTGTTCCGCCTCCATCTTCACTCTAAGTCTCATCCCAAACAACTCATCCGCATCCGCCCAAGTGTCTTTTGGGTGAAGGAGCGAAGTCGGGATATCAGGCTCACGCCCATATACTAAATGATATGGCGAGATTGAGCTCTTCGAGCATCCTAACGCCGTAGAGGGTAGACAGTTCATTGCAAACGCAAATGATGGTGCTGCCTCGACCCATGCTCTTTGATTCTCCTTCTTCGTGCAATACATCTTTAGCGAGGCTTTGAGGGGTCTGTGTACCCGCTCGATTTTCCCATTTGCTCGCGGGTTATAGGCAGTAACATATTGCCATTTCATCCCGTAATACTTAGATAGTTTGTCGATGACCTCGTTATTAAAGTCCGAGCCTCGATCAGAACATATCTTTCTTGGTACTCCGATCTGTGAGATGATCCTATCGATCAGCGCCTCGGCCGTCGTCTTGCCGGTAACGTCTTTGACAGGGATGATCCACACATAGTTGGTGGCTCTGTCAATAGCCGTAAGGAGGTATTTGTAACCATCCTTCGATTCTGGGAAAGGTCCCACATGATCAATGTGTATAAACTCAAACATCCCCGCATGAAGAGGAAATTCGCCAATCAGGCCGAAATTTGCCTTCAGTGGTGTTTTGTTTATCTTGCACGGGATGCATGCATCCACCGCCTGATCTATCTCCTCCTTCATCTTCTTCCACCAGAATCGCCTCGCTACGAACATATGAGTTCGTTGTCGACCCGGATGCGCCAAAAGTGGGCAATTGTGGGCTGCGACAAATATAAATCGTCTCAGACTCTCCGGTACCCAAAGGGTCCATTTGTCCGGCTGTGACGCATAGCGACCGTGAAGGCCCTTGTACCACAGTAGACCATCTCTCCATCCCATCTCCTTCATCTGATCTTTGATCGCTTTCGTCATCCGTAGCTCATCCGGGTTCTGATATAACTGTATCAGTTCTTTAAACTCCGGATCTTGAGCCTGTTGTTGCCTCCATGCGGTAGGCGAGGCTATATGGATAGTACCATCTTCTAGCCGTACCCCGATTCTTTCCGGGTCATCGTCTAGGTCACTTCTCCGCTCTTGAGGAGGCTCCGCATAAACTTCCTGCGTCTCCTCTTCCTCTCTTATGTTCGCCTTCGCATTCTCATATACCTCATAGGACCACTCAGCGTCCTCCTGGGTATGTAGCTCACAACATATCCCGTGATCCGGGCCTTGTGGACTGTACCGTAGACCTGTGCGGTCATATCGGACTCCACTCGCCATCTCCATCGCCTCAATGTGGCTGACCTCATACACCTTGTCAGTGGACAAGTCTTCCATCTCCACCGTGGACACCAACGCCGATACTTCTGAGTTAAACTCTAGCCTAGAGAGGCTATCAGCGACCACATTTCGCTTTCCCGGTAGATGGACCATTGTAAAATCGAAACAAGACAAGAACGCTTGCCACCGCGCCAGCCGTCCCGTCTGTTCATGATTCATCAACCATAACAGGTTATGATAATCAGTTCTGACAGTAAATTGAGGTCCTCCCCACAAATACTCTCTGAGCCTCTTGAGGGCCCATACTACCGCCAACGCCTCTCTTTGCCTTGTGCAATAGTTTCTCTCCGCCGCACACAACTTCCTACTAATAAACATGATTGGGCGTAATTTCTTCTCCTCATCCTCTTGTTGTAATACAGCCCCAATCGCAAACTTAGATGCGTCTGTATCGACTACGAATTGTTTCGTAAAGTCGGGCATCGTTAACACCAGTCCTCCGTCTTTCGGGTCTTTGTAAATGAGATCTTTGAGCGCATGAAACGCTTGCAAAGCCTCTTCGTCCCACTTCTCAAAGTCTCCAAAATCTATCATTTTCTCCACTTTAGCCCGTGTTGCACCCCAATCGGGTATAAACTGGCTATAGTATTGCGCCATCGCAAGGAATGAGTGCAATTCAGTGCGGTTCTTCGGTATCGGTCGATTCATAATCTCCTCCCTCTTCTCTTTGGATATCGAGACTCGATTATGGGAGATCTCGTACCCTAAGTATGTCACACTCGTCTTGGCAAGTTGACACTTCTTTAGATTGCACTTCAGGCCAAAAGCTCCGATGCGCCTGAATATATCGGACAAATGATCGATATGCTCCTCCATTGTGTTAGAGTATACGATAATGTCATCGATATAGCAAAATGCATATTCTCCCGCCTTCTGTCCCCGCCTTCTCATAAAGCCACCGTCAGACAAATCATCGTACTGACTGCTCAACATCTTCTGCATCGCCTTCTGGAAAAGTCCTGGGGCTTGCTTGAGGCCCATCGGAAGCACTTTCCATTGGTATATTTCCATACCCACCACAAACGCCGTCAGCCATCTGGACTTTTCCTCCAGTGGTATCTGCCAGAAGCCATTCTTAAGGTCAATGACCGAATAGAATTTTGCATTCCGCAGTACTCTCCTTCCTTCTTCTAATGTCGGGAGAGGATTTCTCTCTTCCTCCAGCACCTTGTTAACACGAGCATAGTTAACTGTCAGGCGCCATTCTCCTCCTGGCTTCGGCACTATTCTCGGTTGTGAGACTATTGAGGATGTTGATCTCTCAATAAAGTCCTCGTTGAGCAGCTGTCTTGCTAGCTCCTCCGCTATCTTCGCCTCATGTATACTCAAATTCGCCCTTCGTGGTGCCGGTGACGGCTCCGCACCCGGTATTTTGTAAATAACCGCAGTGAAATCTTCAGGCTTGACACCACCTGCATGTGGAGGGTCAAAAATTTCCTTGTTCGCCTCTAATTTGGCTTTTAAAAGCTCCTTCTCCTTCTCCGTGCCTACTCCTTCTTCCAATATTTTCCGCGCCGCCTCTTGAAAATCTTCATCAGACATCTGCTTATGTTGCTTGAGGGGTTCTCTGTCCTCCTCCAAGCCTAAGTCCTCTTCCGAGACATCATCTAGGCCCGTCTTTTCATACGTGACCGTGTCCGGCTCATCATCTTTACCGAGCTCCACCAGCATGTCAATGAGTCTCGCGTATTGCAAAGGAGCTTTACGGGTGTAAAAACCATCAAAGCATGTGAATGCTTGCGGTATCAATTTCAACTTGTCGAGGTCTCTGAGCTTCCGCTTGTATGCACTGCTCTGCTCACGAGTTCCCATACGACAAGCCACCACTAGCTGTTGCTTGCGAGAGGGTACCGGTATAGGATGATCAATAAGCCGGTCCCTTATTTCCTGCGCCCATATCGCCTTCTCATTATATGGCAGGATAATAGGAAACGGCTTATTATTTTCGAATAAAGTCCGTAAGCATTTCTTCACTTCAGACAGTGAACGCGGCCACGTGGGCTCGTCACCCCAGAAATCAGTAATAAAACTTTTAATAGTTTCTGGTGGAGTATCCGGGATTCGCCCCGTTCTCCTTGGTACAAACTCCTCCCTTTTTTCTTCTCCTACTTTCGCATGGAAACAGTATCCATTAGTAATATGGACATCTGTTCCTACTCCTTCCGCGAATCTCGCCAACGACGGGCTTCTTTGTGCGACACATATAATCTCCTCCTTTCGCTTCTCGATTAAGTCATCAATAGACTTTTTGTCCCAATGGCATGTCGGAACTGTGACAGTGCACATTTGGGATTCCCAATTGTCGGTCCAGGACAGTTCATCCGGTCTTACGACATGGGGGTGAACGTACACCTCAAGTGCCTCATGTGCGATGGCAATCTTTTTGTGATCCGTCGCTAGACTCAGCTCATAAGCCTCATAAGAGTCAGTAGCGTTGAAGGGATCAATATCGTTCTCTTCTCTTTTTACTCCATATATCACTCGCCGTGCGGCGCAATCAATCACAGCCCCCATCGTAGCCAATTGGTCATACGATAGTAATATTGACCCGTGGTAACCGGGGACGACATAGAGGTCCATACGGTGTACTCGTGCGGATTTCAATTTAAAGGTCAGTGTGATGATTCCCGTGATATCCGTCCGGCTGCTCACTCCTTTGAGAGTGCCCGTTGACTTTTTCATATTTCCGTCCACCCAGTCCCGGTATCGATTAAAAAACTTCCTGCCGACAATATTAATATTCGCCATCGTATCATTACAAAGTTTTAATATTGTCTTCAATGTTTCACAATAAAGTTCCGTATAACACAGAGCATCGGGCCTGTGTATATTGGCTGCGAGAACAAGAACTTTACGTTCCAAATTTTGGAGTCTTGTCTCTAAGTTTTTCAACTCCTCCTTCTTCTCCTCCTGCTTCACCTCATTAACATTTTTATTATTCTGCGGTACTGGTGCGTTTACTATTTGAGCGACATTGTCTTGTGGTACTTGAGTACACACATTGTCTTTTTGCTCGCCACCCACCGCGACCGTAGACATTGAGTCTGTTCGTGGTTGTTTGCTTGGCCGAGGCGATACGTCTGCCATTGGCCTCCTCGCCTCCATCGCAAGTCTCGCCTTCCTATTTGCATCAGTTATCATTGGTAACCGTGCTGTATGAACGGGTATGAGACTACCTTGGGGCTGCAGTCTCTGTGTACCCACATCTTTGTTTTCACATAGAGGAAGCGTTGGCCCAGTCTGCACAACAGCATTAGAAAGCACTGTGACTTTAGGGTTAAACTTCACAGTCGTCTCCTTCCTCTCTTCTTCCCCCTCCAGTCATTCCACCACCTCGAAACGATTACCTTGAGTAGTGTCCGGGTAGGATGACGTATCGGTCTCCGAGGCAGTGTTGTAGGCTTGAGCTCGACCGAAATTCGGGTTGGAGCTTGCCCACGAGCCTCCTCCTTTCTGGGTGGGGGGGCTGGAGCTCGAACAGCTCTCCCTCCATAAGGGGTATATCCCCGACCTCCTCCTCTTCCTCTCTGAGGGGTTCCCTGCCACCTCGAGGCTCCTCTCCATGTTCCTCGTCCTCGTCCTCCTCCTCCTCCTCCTCCTCGTCCTCCTGCTCCTGCTCCTCCTTCTCGTCCTCTTTGAGAGGCCTTTAAGTTCTTTTGTCTCTCCCTTTCCTCCTTCTTCTCCTTCATCCTCTTCATGTAGATAATGATTGCCTCTCGTAACTCCTCATCATCACACATATTGGCATACCAACCTTCGTTCACAGCGGCAATCTGAAGCATATTGAAAAGGCCCGGTTCCTTGCCTTCCGTCCTGCTCAGAAAATTTGCCCTTGCTGTTGGGTTCTGCCTATCATGATTGAAAGAGCAGTCTCTGTTCTCCATCTGTGCCTTACACTGCAAGCCCGCGAACCACCTCCAACATGCGGTCTTCAGGTCTGGCTCTCTCTGTCTCTTCCAACCGGCAACTCTGTTTGTGTACGTGGCTTGTGCGCCAACAGGTACACCGCCTGCCTGTGCCGTATGTGCCTCCGTGAGCGAGTCCATGTTTGAGCATGCACTCATCACTTCTTGAAACAGTGCTGACGGAGCAACGCTTTGAACCGTATTTTCGAACACGTGTGTCTCGAGGAAGTTCTTGGACTTCACTGAGCTAAACGTCGAGCATTGTTGTATGAGCTGACTAAGCTTACTCGGGTTAACTGTGTGTAACGCCGAAAAGAAATAGAGGATGATCGACTTGCGGCCATAGAATAGCCCATAGGAGGAAACTACCTCCGTAAGGGTCGCCGCCAAGCCAACAGCACTCCTCAAACTCATCGCCACTGTCTCAAAGATTTCAAATCCTATGAGAGTACCAGTGCAGAGATGCTGGTATCCATGAAATTGAAAATATGAAATGAGCCACCGCCAGTTCACACTGAGCGTCTAGGTTTGTTGCATTGTTTCTCTTAATCTCCTCCTTCCTTCTCAAAAACTTGTACTGTGTCAGATCAAATCCCTCCGAGACTAGAGATTGGTCAAAAACAGTAACAAGGGCCTCGTATTCCTGCGTTTCGTCGCAAGGAAAAGCCTTCATGCAGGCATTGATCTCTTTGAGCTTGCTCAAAAGCGAAGCATCAGAGTCTTTGTCTGAGCTCGTCTTGGCATATAGCATGAGACTTGCCACTCCTCCTTTCTTCCCCTTGAAGGCATTTATGATGTTCTGTCTGTCCTTCTTCTCCGTGTTTGTGACCACCACCGTAGTTGAGCCCGAGGGTGCAGGGGCTGGTGGGGCAGGAGCTGGTGGGGTCAAATATGTCGGAGGGTGTGTCTTTGCACCACTCACTTTTGCTTTCATTCTTTCCAGTCTCATCGTCTTCTCGAACTCCTCATTCTCTTTCGCCTTCTTCTTCTCAGATATCACGAGCTTTTGAGCATGAGTGATAAAGGCCACCAATTCAGAAGCAGATCTGAGAAAATTATATTTCTCCACATATTGGTCAACACCTGCTTTGTTGGCGACCGGTGGTGCGTTACTAAGTGATTTAAGGACAGAGTGATATATTGGTCAACACCTGCTTTGTTGGCGACCGGTGGTGCGTTACTAAGTGATTTAAGGACAGAGTGATCCTTGGTAGGAATCCAACTCTTCCATGCCTCCTTGTGCAGTAACGCACCCATCAACAGTCTGATCTTGGTCAGAACTCTGTCGGTCTTCTCTAACTCATCAATCACAGGATGAGTTTCTCCTGCTGCCTTAATGCTTTTTTCCATCTCTGCCTTCCCCTCCTCCAAGGCCTTTATTTCCATTGTAAAAAAATGAAATATGCCACTCGAGTTTTTCGAACCCAGATTGGTCTTCATTTTTGTTACATCGACTGCCTCCTGACCAGTCGCGAGGAATCTGGCCGTTGCTCTTGGGTTTGTGTACTGGAGGTAACCCTCACATCGTGGGCCGTATGTACGTTCCCAAATCAGGGTTTGAGTGTACACCCCAAAGATAGCATCGAGTAATTCAAGGTGGGTGTGTGTGTCCCCAAACTTGATATGCTGTATCTTCTTTCTCTCTTCTGGATCAGAGACCAGTTTGCCGAGGAGCTGTGCTCTGTTTGATAATAGGATATAGACATCCTTTTTAGCACGACTTTTCTCTCTTCTTTGATCCTGAGGGATCCACACATAGGTATCCTTCTCTACCCCCATCTTGTTATCAAACTCTTTTTTAGTGAGGTCATAGTGGTCTTGCACCCACTGTTGTTCCTCCACTGTGATCTCCTCTCCATCACTATGAATCAAGTCGATCATTTTTCGTCCTCCTCCTCCCGTGTAGGCAGGTGGTAAGGGATTACCATATGCTCCTCCTCCCGTCTCTTCTTGTTCAAATCCTCCTTCATCTTCGTCTCCTCCATATCTTCCTTCATCATCCCAGCCCTCTTCTACTCCTCCTCCTACTCCTTCATCTCCTCCTCCTCCTTCATTCAATCCTCCTCCTCCTCCTTCATTCAATCCTCTTCCTCCTCCTCCTCCTCCTGCTTCTTCTTCTTCTCTTCTTTGATCTGCCTCCGAGAATTCACTCACTTCGGCGGTCTCTGTCGACATGATGTCGTAGTAGTGATCAACAGGAGGACAGTGTCAGCTCCTATGTTTGGTTTTTGTTCGTTTGTGTTCTGTTCCTCCTTCAGTCGATTGACTAGTGAAGAGAGAAACTAATAGAGAGGGTAGGATAAGATTCCCTGTCCTCTATGAAACACTGTTTGTATGTTTGTTTTTGAGAAAAATAGTCTTTGAGACTTTCTCCGATTTCTTGTTCTCCTTACTCAGATTACTTTCTCCTCCTTCTTTTCTATATTGTATCTAGTATGAGGCACTTGGACCTACACACAGATAGTAATAGAGAAGCTAGAAGCTCTCCTTGAGAAGTCGACAGTCGGTCGGATAGGTTCTCAGACCTACCTTTAGAAAACGATCAGAGATTTGCAAAAATACTCTGACGTATGTGTGAGATAATGCAGATAAATGCACAAACTAGAAGGGTAAAGTGTTGTGCTCCTGTCCCTATGCTTGTTTGTGTTTTATGTATGTTCCTTCACTCTTCTGTCCACCTCCTTCTTCTTGGTCTCTGTGTGAGAACAGCAAGAACGACAGAGAGTTTGTATCTGATGTCTCCTTGTGAGCACACAGATACTGATTGGGCTAGAGGGTACGAGACACCTGCTTGAGACCAATCAAATTATTTGTTTTGTGAAAGAGTTATGAGGGAGCTGTGTTGGAGTATTTGTTTTCGTCTGACGTCCCCGTGTGAGACAGGTCAGTGAAAATTCACTCTGTTGCCTGTGTGGCAAAGCAGAAAGAAATCACCCTAGTGATGTGGACTCCAAATGTAATGCCCCCAACGATAGCTCGTAAAAAGTCGGTAATACAACCAAACACAGTCCTCAAGAATGAGAATGATGTCTCGTTGTATTAGCTCAGTGAAGCCAAAAAGGAAAACGGCAACAGACCAGGAATAAAATGGCATCAGGTCCAATCCGGACAAATAATACTGAAAAACAAGCTGGTGCACCTGTCACCAGGAAAAGGTATTTTTTACCGGCTATCCGGGGGGTGATGCCTACACATTTGAATGCCGGTTGGTAATTTCCTCACAGGAGGGTAGTCAAGACTTACACCGTTACGTCCGTTACCAATATTGACTAAAACTATATGGTAATTCGACTATATGAATAAATTACTTACCAGTCACAAAGCAATTGCTAATAGTAAAAGTAGTTATCCTACTAACGTTCAGAACTTGAAGCTCAGGGTGTGCAGACATGAAGGTGGAAAAAAATCAAAAGTGGAAATTTCCTGAAGTTGAAAAACGTGGTCACGAAAAGCAGACTCTCAAAAAAACTATCAATAGTTGGCATATTTTTGATAACATAATTAAGTCACTTCCCGACATAAGATTTTACCTCCGTACCTTGACGTACGATAAAGCATGTCTTGAAATATTATTAATATTATTATTAATAATATATTACTGACGACATTCAAGAGAAAAAAAAAATTAGTTTTTCGATTTTGGTTGGAATTTTAATTTTGGTTGGAATTTTCATTTTGGCCAAGTTGGAAATTTGAATTTTTCAAATTAACGGCTATATTCGTCCGCAAAATATCGTAAATTTTCGCGAAATGTTACAGTTAAATTGGAAAATTTGAATTTTTGACACAAAAATGAAAAACTGACACAAAATTAAAATTCCAACCAAAATCGAAAAACTTTTATTTTTTTTTCTCTTGAATGTCGTCAGTAATATATAATATCCCGCTTATTTCAATATTATTATTGCTGTTGACATTCAAGACAACAAAAAAAATTGATTTTTCTGTTTTGGTTGGAATTTCAGTTTTGGTTGGAATTTTGATTTTGGGTGAAAATTTGAATTTTTCAAATTAACGGCTATATTCGTCCGCAAAATATCGTAAATTTTCTCGAAATGTTACCGTTAAATTTGAAAATTTGAATTTTTGTCACAAAACTTGAGATGATAAAAAAAAACTGTCACAAAAATGAAAATCTGACACAAAAATGAAAAACTAATTTTTGTTGTTGTCTTGAATGTCAACAGCAAGATATAAGTTGAGAAATGATGATTTTATTCAGTTTGAAAAACACTGCCGCATTTGTGCTAATGATTCACAAATCTTGCGCTCGCCTGGTTAAGCGTTAAAACTAAAACATTACTAAGATATTAATATATTATTATTAATAATAATAAAATTATCAATTCTAACTATAGTGACTGAATTTTTTTCTGCGCAAAACCAGAATGTATTTCGCAAAGCATATCCGCAGTTATTAATATTGGTGATGAACAAAAATGCCTTAACTTTTGAAAAAATAAGTATTAATAAAATCTATTCTTTTCTTAAGCTTTTAATATTAATACTAGTAATAGTTTCAAGCCTACCGACTGAAAACTTTATCTTCCTACTGAAAATAGCTGTTGCTATATTACTGGGTACATTCAAGTGTCAAACTCAGCCAGCCAATTTGAGTTAAGGGTCAGATTTCAGATTAGCGGTCAGATTTTAGATTAGTGGTCAGAATTCAAATTAGTTCAATTTGACGGTAATATTTCGCAAATATCATGCAGATTTTGCGGACGGATATAGCCGTTAAATTGAATTCTGACCATTAATCTGAAATCTGGCCGCTAATCTGAAATCTGCCCCTTAACACAAATTCTATGGCTGAGTTTGACACTTGAATGTACCCAGTAATATTAACTAATAATAATGGCTCGCTTTGATTTCTTGTGAGCGCTGCGCAGAGGAAATAATTGTACCATTGCTATTCCACTTTAGTGATTAGTAGAAAAGCAAACTCTGGTATCGAGCGTTAAATTAAAACAGGTTTTGATAACATGCGTATACAATAAATCAACTCGAGACATGGAGAGAGAGAGACAGAGAGAGAGAGAAAGAGGGAGGGAGGGAGAAAGAGAGATAGGAGAGAAAGAAAACATGCAGAATGATAGCTTACAAGAGAGAGAGGAGAGAGAGAGAGAGAAGTTGCGCTCGAAGATCACCAGATTACGTTCAACTGCCAGACAATCAGGATGAATAAGGGTGGTTTCTGGGAGACGCGGAGAGGGAGGGAACAAAAAGGCCGGCGAGCAAGAAGTGCGCTGTCGTGCTTGAATTGCAGGAAGGAGAGTCAATAAATCACGATCCACAAAAGGATGTGTCGCACCAGGAAGTCAAGAGTATAGAGGATCAAAAGAAAAAGCACAACCTAAAGTCAATGAGGACCAAACAACTTGTTGAGAAGACACAACACAGGAAGCTCTGCATTGGAATACAAAGCTTCAGTTGCGTCAGCGACTAGAAGACGGGAGAGACACGACCATCCGACCGGCGCGTGGAAGAAAACTGGTCTTGATTAAAAAAAAAAAAAGAGGCGTATGGTACATGAGTACATAGATATATTGTTTGGAATGCTTGATCCTAAACTGGGGTTGCGTAATGTCTCTATCGCGTGTCCATGGGCGCGGGCCCGGGTCCGGCCTGCCCTCCCGCCCGGGGAGGTGTTTGGACAGGCGCTCCGTCTTTGCCGGCAGGTTTCTTGCCGTACTGGTAACGTGGCTTCTTCTCGGCTGGCTTCAATATCTGCATAACATACAAGAAATAGAATAATACATGCATGCTCAAGATGAAACCACCAATTGCTGACTAAAACACAGCACCAACAGCGCAGCTCGAACATGCATCATGCAACATCGAGGGGTTCCACCTCCCCCTCCCCCTCACCCCATTAATGAGGGGCATGGCAAACACACCTGAAATGAGCACATGAGTGTGTCGTCTACACTCATCATGGCGCCTGCGTTATCGAACTCTCCACAGTAGTTAGGCGCCGAGAAAATCGTCACCAACCTCCGCTTGGCGAAAAACTCATACCCATCCTCTACGACCTGTTGTCAAAACACATTGTGACATAAGCACGTAAACCAATCCAAGCATGTTTCACCCCCTCTTTCTTCTCTTTTGAGTTGTTTGTGTGTAAGCGAGACCTGATGAGCCCGGCAGACCAAGTCCAAATCGTGCTTCTTTAAAAACTTCGCTACCACATCGCCTCCAAACGTAAAAGAGACCCCTCGATCATTTTCTCCCCATCCTTCAATATCCTTATCCGGGTCAGACCATAGCAGATCACAAATCAACCCTGAATCTGGTACATCAGTAGGTCTGGGGATGCGTCTAACTTGATCCTACAAGAGCACATATTCTAAATGTTCTGTCAAAAATCACACCCCCCCCCCCCCCCAAACACACCACCACCACACTATTCTAACATACTATGATACCATAATTATCGGCTGTGTTGTGTGAGGGTAGTCCATACCATGCTGTGATGTTCTGGTGAAAGCCCTCCGTGCACGCAAAAAATCTTCTCGTCAATGACGGCCGCCACGGGCAGACAGTTGAAACAATCCGTGAACGTTTTCCAAAGCTTAATATTATACCGCCGTTTACCTGCGAGCAGCACAGAGATGAGTGAGTGATTCAAGAGGATCGGGTATGTGTGGTGTGTGCATGTGCAAGCACTTAAATTACAAAATACATATATTAATGTGTGCTGCATGAAGAATATTTGGATATGTGATAACCACGACAGGAACAATAATAAACTAATAATAATAATAATAGTAATAGTAATAGTGCTTCTCAGTCAATGGCGAATGCATTTCTGCACATGTGCCTCTCACCCGTGAGGGGAGTACGAAGATTTGACAATAGGCTCTACTGACACCCCCGCAAGGCAGCTCCAAGCCTTCCAGACAGACCAATACTTTCAAAGAAAATATCCTTTGAAAATACTGGCACCGACGGGAATCGAACTGGCGACAGGTCCAGATGGTAGACCTTAACCACTGGGCTATCGCGGTGCCACTAGTAATAATAATAATAATAATAATAATAATAGTGCTTCTCTGTCAATGGCTGATGCATTTCTGCACATGCGCCTCCATCGTCTCACCCGTGAGGGGAGTACGAAGAATTGACGATAAGCTCTAATGACACCCCCGCAAGGGCAGTTCCAACACTTCCAGACGGGCCGGTATGTTCAATGAAAATACTGGTCCAGACGGATCGGTATGTTCAATGAAAATACTGGTGGCACCGACGGGAATCGAACTGGCGACAGGGCCCAGATGGTAGAACTTGACCACTGGGCTATCACGGTGTCCAAAATAATAATAATAATAATAATAATGATAATAATAAAAAGTGATATAAAATACGAGGTAATAATGTCTTCTTCTTCTTCGTCTTTTGTTACTTCTACTACTACCACTACCACTTACTACTACTACTACTACTACTACTACTAATACTGACTAATTTTAACGATTATTTTACTTTCAATTTTGTTATGTAACAAGAACAAGAACAAGAAAGAGAGCAAGAATAATAAAAAATAATTACAATAACAGAATCACCACAGTTTGAGTTATGCTACCAGTTCTACTAAAAATAGTACTTTTCAAATAAAATATATGCTAATACAAATACAACTTGTAACATAACAAGAACAAGAAGAACAAGAAAGAGTGCAAGAATAATAAAAAATAATTACAATAACAATAGAATCACGACAGTTTGAGTTATGCTACCGGTTCTACTAAAAATAGTACTTTTCAAATAAAATATAAAATGCTAATACAAAATACAACTTGTACTACTTTCGATATTTCCACTACTGCTGCTGCTGCTGCTACTACTATTACTACTGACAAAATAATTAAAAATAGTTAATAATAATAATAATAATAATAATGATGCTGATGATGATAATAATAATAGTAATAATAGTAAATAAAAATAATAATAATAATCATAATAATAAGAATAATTTAGCAGTGATAATAAATAATACATGTTCTTAGATAAACTAATATTGCAGTATTAAACGATTTTGCACTATATGTGCACATAAATATAAACATATATATATATATAATATATATATATATATATATATATATATATATATATATATAAACGAAGATATCAATGCATGTGAGCGTGCGTCCGTGAGTGGGTTTTGTGATGTGTATATATGTGTAAAGAGAGAGGTGTGTATGTATTGGGGGAAGGGGAGGTAGGTAGGTAGGTAGGTAGGTAGGTAGGGAGGGAGGGATGGAGAGAGAGAAGAGAGAGAGTGAGAGAGAGGAGAGAGAGGAGAGAGAGAGAGAGAGAGAGAGATTTGATTGAATTGTGTTGGTGCGAGAGTTACATTCGTCGTAGAAGCCATAGATTCGATTGATTGAGGCGCACTCATGGTTGCCCCGTAACAGGAAAAAGTTCTCTGGGTACTTGATTTTGTATGCCAACAGCAAGCAGATTGTCTCGAGACTCTGTTTTCCACGGTCGACGTAATCGCCCAGGAAAAGATAGTTAGCATCAGGCGGGAAACCACCTTATCAATATGCACAAAAGCATGGTCAACCACTTGTTTCACCAAAACAAGCTGAAGGAGGATCATGAACCACAAAAACACGCAAGTAAAATTTTGTAACGGAAATACAAGTTTGAGATCACAGAGTGGTGCACCTACCGTATTCGAAGAGACGTAGCAGATCATAATACTGTCCGTGAATATCTCCAACAATTTTGATGGGAGCTTCGAGCTCCAGAAGGATAGGTTGACTGATGAAGACTTCTCTTGATTTGAGACAGAGTGTGCGAATCTCCGTCTCGGTGAGGTTGACGTGTTTGCCTGGGCGTTTGCCCCTTACCTGTGAAAATGGAGAGGAACATAAAATCATGAATGAGAAAGTACCATCTCACTTTAATATCTTTGCAAGACCATTCTCATGCTCAACGAAGACCATTTGCACATGAGCACTCATTACATAACCGCTTTTTTAGCTTGTAAGCACTATTCCGCCCACTACACTAACTGACTCTCAGGATATACGATGCTCATTAGAAGTACGGGATTCATTTTGCAGATAAATGCGAGCTCATGTGAGGTACTTGGTCTTTCATAGAGCAGAAGGTATTTGAGTAGAAGGTATTTGTCAAATCAAATTTGACTCTCGACTGCAAGAAGACCCACAAATAAAAAAAAACTGATGTATTTCAACTTGGACTGTTACTGATAGGCATGCCTCATACAAATCAGACAGAATACGAATGAACATCAGATATGACCTCCAACAAACGCTCGATGATCTTATCCAGGTCAATGGAGACTTTTGTCCCAGCGACACCCTTTCCGGGGGCGGCGGCCGCAGGTGCTGCATTGGACATGGCCGGACAACACTCTTGCCGCCACGCCTATATTTGTCATCAAAATCGTTGCTTAAGATATTGTGGAAGTGATGACGAAACGTAAACGAATGATGCAGTTCCACTTGCTCGTTCCTCAATCATGCGCTCTTTCTGGTCTTCTTCTTTCCATTTCTAGACATATGCTTTCTCATTCATTCTTTCGCGACATTCATAAATATTAAGAGACTAAATAACAACACTTAAAATCATCATCCACTCTCTGCTTCTCCATCATGGGTGCATAGGAGTAGCGGCAAGAAGAGAAGGGGCAGAGGGAAACAAAAAAAACCAGCATTTACAGCGTCGAAGTGGGCGGGCCGGCAAACATAGGAAAAGGGACGAGTCATTTTACCGGGAATGGTCATTGCCCTGGACCGAACTCACCAGCAGTTCTATTTTGCACTGTTAAGCGACCCAGCATAACCAACCTTCCAAACGCAGCATTTTCTTCCAAGCAGTAGTAAACTATAGTAGTATGAGTAGAGGTGGTAGAAAGTAGAAGTAGTATCAGCAGTAGAGTAGCAGTAGTAGTAGGTAGTAGTAGTAGTAGTACAGTAATAGTGGAGTTCAAAATGGACTTTCTGTGTCATTCTATTTCATACAAAAAGTCACAAAAATGGACTTGTCGAACAGGCAAGAGCAAAAAACATAAATTAGTAGTAGTAGTAGTAGTAGCAGTAGTAGTAGTAGTAGCAGTAGTAGTAGTAGTAGTAGTAGTAGAAGTAGGTCACCATCTAGTTAAATCAATAGCTCTTGAGCTAACGATTTGTATGGATCGACCAGAGGTTAAATTGTTAACTTCATTAAACCGAAGGCCTAGGCCTAGTAGTAGTAGTAGTAGTAGTAGTAGTAGTAGTAGTAGTAGTAGTAGTAGTGTACGTTCTGCTCTCCACTCTTATGTTGAAGCTGTAATTCGGGTTAAAACATAAATTTAACGCGCTTATGATTGCAAACACTGCATCATTATCGGGTTATTTGATCGTTTTCCCCGTTGGCTGAATAAGAAAAAACAGTTACCCTTACTAGCCTAGCCTAGTAGTAGTAGAAGTAGTAGTAGTAGTAGCAGTAGTAGTAGTACTTAGTAGTAGTAGTAGTAGTAGTAGTAGTAGTAGTAGTAGTAGTAGTAGTAGTAGTAGTAGTAGTAGTAGTAGTAGTAGTAGTAGTAGTAGTAGTGGTAGTAGTAGTAGTAGTAGTAGTAGTAGTAGTAGTAGTAGTAGTAGTAGTAGTAGTAGTAAGTAGTAGTAGTAGTAGTAGTAGTAGTAGTAGTAGTAGTAGTAGTAGTAGTAGTAGTAGTAGTAGTAAGTAGTAGTAGTAGTAGTAGTAGTAGTAGTAGTAGTAGTAGTAGTAGTAGTAGTAGTAGTAGTAGTAGTAGTAGTAGTAGTAGTATAGTAGTAGTAGTAGTAGTAGTAGTAGTAGTAGTAGTAGTAGTAGTAGTAGTAGTAGTAGTAGTAGTAGTAGTAGTAGTAGTAGTAGTAGTAGTAGTAGTAGTAGTAGTAGTAGTAGTAGTAGAGTAGTAGTAGTAGTAGTAGTAGTAAGTAGTAAGTAGTAGTAGTAGTAGTAGTAAGTAGTAGTAGTAGTAAGTAGTAGTAGTAGTAGTAGTAGTAGTAGTAGTTAGTAGTAGTAGTAGTAGTAGTAGTAGTAGTAGTAGTAGTAGTAGTAGTAGTAAGTAGTAGTAGTAGTAGTAGTAGTAGTAGTAGTAGTAGTAGTAAGTAGTAGTAGTAGTAGTAGTAGTAGTAGTAGTAAGTAGTAGTAGTAGTAGTAGTAGTAGTAAGTAGTAGTAGTAGTAGTAGTAGTAGTAGTAGTAGTAGTAGTAGTAAGTAGTAGTAGTAGTTAGTAGTAGTAGTAGTAGTAGTATTAGTAGTATTAGTAGTATTAGTAGTAGTCGATTTGTATGGATGACCAGAAGTTAAGTTAAATTAAATTCATTAAATCGAAGGCCTAGGCCTAGTAGTAGTAGTAGTAGTAGTAGTAGTAGTAGTAGTAGTAGTAGTAGTAGAAGTAGTGGTAGTTAAATCACCATCTAGTTAAATCAATAGCTCTTGAGCTAACGATTTGTATGGATGACCAGAGGTTAAATTCTTAACTTCATTAAATCGAAGGCCTAGGCCTAGAAGTAGTAGTAGTAGCAGTAGTAGTAGTAGTAATAGTAGTATTAGAGTAGTAGAAGTAGTAGTAGTAGTAGTAGTAGTAGTAGTAGTAGTAGTAGTAGTAGTAGTAGCAGTAGTAGTAGCTAACGGTATGGATGACCAGAAGTTAAATTAAGTTCATTAAATCGAAGGCCTAGGCCTAGTAGTAGTAGTATTAGTAGTAGCAACAGATTAATTTAATTTTTTTATTAACTTCATATTTATATATAGAAATATATATATATAATCTTTATTCTCATTTTATTTTACTTTATTTTATTTTTATTTTATTTTATTTATTTTAATATTTGAATCTATTTTATTTAATATTTTAATATTTTAATTTTTTAATTTGTCATTATTTTTAATAATTTAAGAAGTAGGTCACCATCTTATTTAAATCAGTAGCTCTTGAGCTAACGATTTGTATGGATGACCAGAGGTTAAAAACTTCATTAAATCGACGGCCTAGGAATATTAGTAGTAGTAGTAGTAGTAGTAGTAGAAGTAGTAGTAGTAGAAGCAGTAGTAGTAGCAGCAGCAGCAGCAGCAGTAGTAGTAGTAGAAGTAATAATAATAATAATAATAATAATAATAATAATAGTGCTTCTCTGTCAATGGCTGATGCATTTCTGCACATGCGCCTCCATCGTCTCACCCGTGAGGGGAGTACGAAGAATTGACGATAAGCTCTAATGACACCCCCGCAAGGGCAGTTCCAACACTTCCAGACGGGCCGGTATGTTCAATGAAAATACTGGTCCAGAAATAGACCGGTATGTTCAATGAAAATACTGGTGGCACCGACGGGAATCGAACTGGCGACAGGGCCCAGATGGTAGAACTTGACCACTGGGCTATCACGGTGTCCATAATAATAATAATAATAATAATGATAATAATAATAATAATAATAATAGTAATAGTAGTAGTAGTAGTAGTAGTAGTAGTAGTAGTAGTAGTAGTAGTAGTAGTAGTAGTAGCAGCAGCAGTAGTAAGTATTTTATTATTTATTATTTTATTATTTATTATTTTATGATTTAATATAATTGGACACCGTGATAGCCCAGTGGTCAAGTTCTACCATCTGGGCCCTGTCGCCAGTTCGATTCCCGTCGGTGCCACCAGTATTTTCATTGAACATACCGGTCTATTTCTGGACCAGTATTTTCATTGAACATACCGGCCCGTCTGGAAGTGTTGGAACTGCCCTTGCGGGGGTGTCATTAGAGCTTATCGTCAATTCTTTGTACTCCCCTCACGGGTGAGACGATGGAGGCGCATGTGCAGAAATGCATCAGCCATTGACAGAGAAGCACTATGATTTAATATATTATATTATTATTTTATTAATACGATTGGGGTCGACATCTAGTTAAATCAATAGCTCTTGAGCTAACCATTTTATGGATGACCAGAGGTCACTAGTCCTCGTACAAGTAACTTAATTAAATGGAAGGCCTAGGCCTAGTCAGTAGTATTGTAGTAGTAGTGGTAGTAGAAGTAGTAGTAGTAGTAGTAGTAGTAGTAGTAGTAGTAGTAGTTCTACTCATCAAACCTGTTCCTGCGTGCCTTTTCATACGAAGACAGGCTAAGGATGTGC
This sequence comes from Paulinella micropora, assembly GCA_019918135.1. Lineage (NCBI taxonomy): Eukaryota > Cercozoa > Imbricatea > Euglyphida > Paulinellidae > Paulinella > Paulinella micropora. Next base: position 274,617 of record WBZZ01000599.1, read on the forward strand.
AAAAAAGTCGACTGTTCAAACTGCGCCAAATCAACTTGGGCTGGCTGTGGACAACATGTCCAAACTGCACTTAAGGTATGTATGTATGTATGTATGTATGTATGAATGTTTGTTTATGTATGCATATGTAATGCAGGCATGTATGCATGCATGTATGCACGTATGCATGTATGTATGTATGTGTGAATGAATGAATGTATGAATGAATGTATATATGTATATGAATACATACAGGATGTGCCAGAAGCTGACCGTTGTCCAGGCTGGAAGTCAGGACAGTGTACACAGCCCAAGAAAGGTCTCTCTCTTCTCTCTCTCTCTCTCGTTTGATTAGTCCTATCATACTCTTGACACTTATCTTGACACTTTTGAGAAAACCGCAAT